>CABEEJ010008828.1:0-11134 GCA_901482245.1 Timema douglasi
TTGGAGGAGACAGGTATTGTGAGGGAAAGGGGTTGTTAGCAGGCTGGAGGAGACAGGTATTGTGAGGTAAAGGGGCTGTTAGCAGGTTGGAGGAGACAGGTATTGTGAAGTAAAGGGACTGTTAGCAGGCTGGAGGAGACAGGTATTGTGAGGTAAAGGGGCTGTTAGCAGGATGGAAGGGACAGGTCAAGGTACCGTTATCACAAGCTGTGCGAGCATGGGCACCACGCCGTGGTCTGTGACGACAGCCAAATTCTCGCGGTCCAGGGCTATCTTGGCGATGGCCGCACACACGCACGCCAGCACCTTGATATCCTCCGAACGGAGGAGACTCACGATCAGCTCAAGACCCCCAACAAAACTGCGCACCATCTCCCCAGAATCCTGCAGAACAACAGAATTACGTGAGTCTTCTTGACTACTTGATCCTCTGTGTATGAGAACACTAAATATAAATATTTTTTAACATTATAGTTCTAGTATGCTGACTTTTAAACACACCTATTCTTAGGCACTTCTTGAATTATTGATAGTATTTTTTTCAGTATTTTAACTACATTTTGCTGTCATAATGACAATATTTAAACAATCAAACCAGATATAATAAAAGTCAATATTTGTTAGTAAAAGATTCTTACGGTTCAATAGCCCTACCATGTCACCCTTGTGCTAGACTGGATTTCTTGTGATGGGGAGATCGAGGTTTGAATCCTGTTCGGGAGTACTGAGGGTGCTTTTTCCTAAATGGCTGCCCACTTTTTCTCCACGCAAATACGAATACATTTTCTCTAAAAAAATTCTACCTTCCTCTCCCTTAATTATTTGATGTATTTAATGAGTAACTATAATCCAAATAGATACGAATACCCAGTGGAAAGAAAATTGCTATAAATACAAATTATGTATTGTAATAAAATTACTAAAGAAAGTTCCTCAACAATGTTTAATTTTGAAAAAAAAATGTTCTTAAAGCACAATTAATAGTTTACAAACAAAAAAATTTAAAATTAACTAGCACGGTCTTGAAATTCTACAACCTTAGTAGGTTTATAAAGTTTAGTTTAGTGTTATAAGAAAGGTTAACATTTATTCAAAATCAATACAGTTAAACCACAATAAAGGAAAATCCAGGTATGTCAATAAAATGAGATTTTGTAATTGTGGTCAAGGAAACTGCTATATTTGTATTTCGCTGGAAAATAAATGTCTTTGTTGCATCTTATTCAAACATTTTTTAGCTATCTTCTATATTAATCAGTTTTTTAGTGTATTCCAAGAAGAGGTTACTGCTGACAAGCAAGTTGAGTTTGGAACTGAGGAAGAAACTGATGAAATACTACATTTGGAGTATCGGGCTGTACGGAACAGAAACTTTGGCTCTCAGGAAGATAGAAAAGAAATACTTGGAGAACTTTGAAATGTGGTGCTGGAGAAGATTTAAGAATAGTAGGTGGACAAATAGGGTGACAAATGAAGTCCTAAGAAGAGTGGGTGAGAAGAGAACCATTTTGGATATGGATCTGGCACATCCATAGGAGGAACTGTCTTCTGCACGAGGTCATAGAAGGCAAGGTTGAGGGAAAGAGGAGCTTAGTAAGAATAAGGATTCAAATATCGGATGACTTTAAGAAAAGAAGAACCTTCTGGGAGCTGAAGGAGGAGGCAGAGAAAAGGGCGCATTGGTGATCTCAGTTCATTGACAAAAGGAATGGACCTGTCGTAAGACAGAACACATTATTATTATTATTAATTCCAAAAATATTAATATATAACCATAGATTATTTTGGTTTGCTGAACATCATTATAAATTCTGAAAAGAGGAACTTTGAATATTTTGATCGCTGTGTAAAAATAATTTGTCCAATAACAAACACTTTATCTGGCGGCTATGATGGTTGTAGTAAATGTGGCAACACTGTATTGAGTTTTGTACCTTGGCGTTCTGTATGCAAGGGCATAGTGCCCAGGCAGCGTTGGCCTGCACCAGTGTGTCAGGGTTCTTGAGCAGGGACCAGATGAGTCTGACGCCGTCCAACTTGTCGATTATCTCCATGCTCTCCATCTCGTGGGCGCACTCCCCTAGAACCAGCGCCACGTTCTGCAGCAGAGGGGCGTTTGTCCCGTTGAGTAGCATCACCAAGGGTGGGATCCCATCGTTGAGTCTCAGGACCGTTCGGTTTTCGGGATGCTTGCAGCACTCCGCCAGGCCGCCCACTACGTTCGTCAGAACCTTGTCACGAACATAGAATGTAGGCTTAAAGCTCGGTACACATGACACCATTTTGTGTACAAGAAATTGTACAAGAACTTGTTAACATTGAATGCACAAAAGTTTTACCCAAAGACTCTTCAAGCGACATATACAATTGCTTGCAACATTTGAACAATATAATGGATTACCAACCTCTTTTTTATGATTAAATAATCGTTGAGTGAATTTTTAAAGTCGTATTTACTTTAAATATTTATTTAATCATCGCTTAAGGTTAATATTAATATATAATTATTTTCAAATTGTGTTTTTTTTTATGTTTGAAAACCTTCTGGTTCAAGCCCATATAATTTTAATTTATAATTATTTTATCAAGTATTAGGGTGTTAAAATATACAATCGTTCATTAAAAAAGTAAGCATCCAGAGCACGTTCCCCTCTGAAGCGAACACTTATCCCAAGACCACCGAGGTTTACCTAAGCATTAAGTGCGGCCCCCTCTAAGCAGTGTGTATTCCCCTCTAAGTCCTAGGCCTATGCCTGGCCCTCTATAAGCAGTAAGTGTGTATGTGGTCTCCTCTAAGCATTACCTCCTCGTTCTCGTCCTTGAGCAGTCCCACCAGAATGGGCATGATGTTCAGGTCGTCGAACCTGCGCACGTTGGCCGGACTGATGGCGCACTTCCAGATGGCGCCGGTGACTGCGGCGAGCAGGGGTTTGTCGAGCTGTACCGCGGGGTCCTTGGCCAGCTTCACCAGGGGGTCCAGCCCCCCGCTCTGACGGACCAGATCTCGGGTCTGCTCGTCTTCTGCGCACTAAGACATGTTGGGCTCAGATCAGCTGTCGTGATCATACCGCGAGGCTAGGAGGTTTCAATACCGCTTGACCCCGCTTCATATCACAGTTTTGTTTTAAAACAAACTAATATGTTTCAAGAGGAATATAATTCTTACTTTGCCGGAGCTCGGCACGAGTCCCCCAATGACCCTACACTCCTGACCCCACCCAAACGTTCTCACTAGCATAAATTTACACGCTTCAGTGGCTGAATGGTCTAGGTGTTAGTCTCGTGTTAGACTGACCTGCTGATGACAGGGAGATAGGGGTTCGAATCCGAGTTGGGTCTACTAAGGGTGTTTTTACCTACGGGGTTTCCTACTCTCCTTCCATGCAAGTGCGGGTAAATTATCTTTAAAATCTTTCTTCCTCAGCGCTACCTCATTAGAGTAAATATCATAACTATATCAATGTAACTTGAACAGGTAATAGACACGGTAATTTAAAAAAAGCATAAAGCTTTCACCCATCCCCTGTATATCAAATCTTACTACCCGTCCGGGGTATCCACATGTTTATACTCATGGAGCAGGGACGAGAAAAGTACTGCATAGAACTTTAATAAAAGAAATGTGACAGGTTAATAACACCCACACAATCAATTTCTCGTGCTCTTTACAAATAGAGAGCCATTGGAAGTACGCGTACCACAGGCTGAAGTCTTTTTTTAGCACCTCGTCTTACTACCCGCTCGGTTTATTCATATATCAACTAATTACGCCAATGTTGAAACATATGAGGAAGGTTTAATTTAGGGGAATTGTACCCGAATTTGAGTGGACGGAAAGTGGAAACCGTTTAGAAAAAAACTGAATACACTCGACCGGGATTGGAACCCCCGATCTCGTTGTTATGGGCAGTCTAGTCTATTGCGAGAATGGCAACCTAGATCATGAGGGCACCGGAGCAGGTGATATCCCCCCTTTCTTGAGCTTCAGGCAGGACATGATTGGTTCTAAGTTGAAAATAATCAGGAGGTTCTGGCATGCTAGGTGCCTGATTTCTTCTAGTTTTAATACAGCCTACGTACCAAAACACGATCAAAGGCTCAGGGGTGTGCGAATGGTGCGGCCGCATAGGGCCCCACGCTTGATTAGGTGACACAGGGAAAGAACACCTTGGAGTGGGAAATTTTTAATTGTGAGCTTGTATAGTAGGCTCCCTGTATATGCGAGCGATCTAACAAATATTTTCAAGAGTGTAAAAATAAATAAATACATAATTATTTGGTTTGATTTATTGAACGAGTAAAGCAAGTTCTCTGTTTTAACCCCAACGATTTGAATTGGTCTGTATGTGGTGGATATGTTTCACGATAAATTTTGAGTGCATTAACCAATTTAATTCAAACTTGGCGTTGTTGTTCTTTGTACCCTTATACGGATAAAGTTTGTTGGTAAAGAAAATTGAACAAAGGTTTGAGGAGTAATAAACCCTTAAATGTATAAAATCATGGCTTCTAGCGTTAATTATTACATGTACAGTTTTTACCTTTTAGGGAATTTCCTGATACCTCGTGCGGCAAAAAAAAAAAAAGTTGGAATCGGGGCTCTGCGTCTTCTAAGGCCAGCCCTGATTAAAGGCGAGTTCGAACTCTTGGAAATGAAGCTAAAAAGTGAGACTTCTCACAGCTCACCCTGAAAATGGCTGACGCACAATGTTTCTTCAGATCTGTCCTGGTGGTGACTGTGGACAAGTGACGCACCAAGTCGGCGATCATCCCCTCCGTACGGATCCCGAGCTGGTACTTGCTCTGGAAACAAACCACAGATCGTCAATGAAGCACTTGGGCTTCAAGCTACAGTCCAATTATTTTTATAGAAAGCGCCTTTTAGAAAATACTTACTTGTTTTTGTTTTTTGCGGTCAGTATTGAAAACATTTTACTATATTATTAATATGTTGTATATGGAGGTGGGGGGCAGGAGGCCAAGAGGAAGACCAAGGGACAGATGGCTGAAGGGAGTAAGGAGGAATGTGGAGGACATAGGAGAGGACTGGGCTAAGGTGGAGGGAGAGAGGTGGTGGGAGGAAAGGAGGCGGTGGAGAGGCTTATGTTCCAAACAGACCCAGCCAGTGTATTAAAATCTGTTCATGATGATTATGATTATGATGATGATGATGATGATTAATATTAGTGAATTTAAAAAAAATACACCTAGTCACGGGGACTCGAACCCGAAACTCTTTGTTTAGCTTGTACAATGTAATATTATACTAACGGCAATATAAATCCGAGTCGCCGGTGCTGTAGTATAAATGATAGTTCATTGTTGACTAATGATTTCCACATGCCCATCACAGACTCTGCCTTAAACTATGAGTGAAGAATGACTGAATACAGGACAAATACTGGATAGCTCAGTTGTAGAGCATTAGTGTGCTAAGCCCATGTCCGGGGTTTTATTCCTGTGTCTAAGCATGATTTTTTAAATTTAAAAAATGTTTGATGCGGTTGTGTCTATAACTAAAGTACATTTCCATCTTCTAGTCACGGCCAATCACGCACAAGCGGTAGCTTATCTCCACGTTACCAATATTATTTTATAGCTATTGATAACATTATCAAAGGTTTCAGCTGCAGATCACATAAATTTACGAATGAATAAATGAGAGTATATATAGTAATATGACGTAACATGACCTACCTCTGAGGCACACTGACACATGCTCTACCTCTAAGGCACACTGACACATGACCTAACTCCGAGGCGCACTGCTGTGTGGTTCCCATGATAGGGATGTCACATGATCTACCTCCAAGGCGCACTACTGTATGGTTCCCATGATAGGGATGTCACATGATCTACCTCCAAGGCGCACTACTGTATTGTTCTCATGATAGGGATGTTACATGACCTACCTCCAAGGCTTACTGCTGTATGGTTCCCATGATAGGGATGTTACATGACCTACCTCCGAGGCGCCCTACTGTATGGTTCCCATGATAGGGATGTTACATGAACCTACCTCCGAGGCACACCTCTGTGTGGTTCCCATGATAGGGATGTTACATGACCTACCTCCGAGGCACACTGCTGTATGGTTCCCATGATAGGGATGTTACATGAACTACCTCCGAGGCGCACTGCTGTATGGTTCCCATGATAGGGATGTTACATGACCTCCCTCCGAGGCGCACTGCTGTATGGTTCCCATGATAGGGATGTTACATGACCTACCTCCAAGGCGCACTACTGTATGGTTCCCATGATAGGGATGTTACATGATCTACCTCCAAGGCGCACTACTGTATGGTTCCCAATGATAGGGATGTTACATGATCTACCTCCAAGGCTTACTGCTGTGTGGTTCCCATGAAAGGGATGTCACATGATCTACCTCCAAGGCGCACTACTGTATTGTTCCCATGATAGGGATGTTACATGACCTACCTCCGAGGCGCACTGTTGTGTGGTTCCCATGATAGGGATGTCACATGACCTACCTCCGAGGTGCACTACTGTATGGTTCCCATGATAGGGATGTTACATGACCTACCTCCGAGGCGCACTGCTGTATGGTTCCCATGATAGGGATGTTACATGACCTACCTCCGAGGCGCACTGCTGTATGGTTCCCATGATCTACCTCCAAGGCGCACTACTGTATGGTTCCCATGATAGGGATGTTACATGATCTACCTCCAAGGCGCACTACTGTATGGTTCCCATGATAGGGATGTCACATGATCTACCTCCAAGGCGCACTACTGTATGGTTCCCATGATAGGGATGTTACATGACCTACCTCCGAGGCTCACTGCTGTATGGTTCCCATGATAGGGATGTTACATGACCTACCTCCGAGGCGCACTGCTGTATGGTTCCCATGATAGGGATGACACATGACCTACCTCCAAGGCGCACTACTGTATGGTTCCCATGATAGAGATGTCACATGATCTACCTCCAAGGCGCACTACTGTATGGTTCCCATGATAGGGATGTTACATGACCTACCTCCGAGGCGCACTACTGTATGGTTCCCATGATAGGGATGTCACATGATCTACCTCCAAGGCGCACTACTGTATGGTTCCCATGCTAGGGATGTCACATGATCTACCTCCAAGGCGCACTACTGTATGATTCCCATGCTAGGGATGTCACATGATCCACCTCCAAGGCGCACTACTGTATGGTTCCCATGATAGGGATGTTACATGAACTACCTCCGAGGCGCACTGCTGTATGGTTCCCATGAGAGGGATGTTACATGACCTACCTCCGAGGCGCACTGTTGTATGGTTCCCATGATGGGAATGACCACGTCCAGGTGGATGGACTTGATGAGGTTGGCGAGCAGGCGCATGGACCCTGCTCTTTTCATGGTCTCCTTGTTCTTTGTGGATTGCGACAGGGACCAGAGGGCCTCGGCTCCAGCCTTTGCCACCAACACCTGCTGTTTCTCCTCGGGCTGCAGGTCGTCCATAGGAGTCATCAGGGCGGTACGGCTCACGTCTAGAAGGTCCACCTGCGGTCAGAGACTTGAAACTATACTAGGAAGCATCCCATGATTACCGAGGTACACAGGTTTAAATTAGAGCTTTCACGCGTGACGGCACGGCTAGAATGCCTTGGACGGCCGCCATGGTAGCGATGGCGTATCTCCACAAAGGGATGGTTGCCGTGCCGTGAATGGCGTGCCTAAACGGTTGGGATACATTGTGTTTAAAGGTTCGTTTAGACTTTTGCCTCCTTTCATGCAACAGTATATGCGCAGAGGCATGCCTCTTTCAGTGCGTCTTACCTCTTGCATTTTGCCTTATACAATCCGACCTGTTTACATTTTTGCATCTCTTTCCATGCGTTAGAGATCTCGTCGCGGGAAGTACTTGCTGCAGGCGTCGCTAAAATATCGTCATTTTACGACGTCAAAAGAAATTAAAGCGTCGTGAGTTCTGGATGAGTCAGTTTCTAGAATCACCTTCATTAAGTGCAGGAATTAGATAGAGGTTGAGTGTTTAAGAACTTCACAAGAATGTTCCCAAGTGATTTTGACATCTTGCTGAGTATGGTTGAATTACACATTTCCAATCAAGATACTACATTTAGAGATTCTATGTCAGCAAGTACATGATTATCGGTCATTCTTCGTTTTTTGGCAACAGGTGACAGCTTTAAGAGTTTAATGTAGCATTTTAAAATATCGGTTTCAGTCATAATTCCAGAAGTATGCGTGGCCATCGTCAAGGCACTCTATGGTTATTTGAAGGTGAGTTTTAAAAAGGTCGCAATGGCTCTAGTACAAAGTACCTTTTAATAGTTCTCTAGCGACTGTGAGGCAAGAGTTTTGCAACATGCTCCACAAATATTTGGGGAGCACTTGCGCCTACCTGCAGCTAGACGCACAGCTATATTTGGGGCATGCGCAATCACGTGCCTACCCGGTGCGCCTAGTTGCATGCCTCATGTTGCATGAAAAAAGGCAAAGTATAAACGCACCTTTGTGCATCTCTTCACACGCCACAGTTTCTCGTCGTCGGTCCACACGGCCGGATAGCTTCAGTCACACGTTGTTCGTTGTATTGAATACACGCTATGGCTTCTGGAACTTTCGAAATCAATATAGAGGCATTGGAAGTGATTGAAAGTGAGTATAATGCTTAGATACAAAATCTTAGAAGAGTACAAATCTCAGACTTAGTCATTGTCAGCTTGTCGGAAGGTTTGTGCTTTAATCACTCAGAATTCGAGACTTTGAACGACAAGAAGAAAAAAGGAGTTTTGTACACACAAAAACATTTTCTTTTGGTTCATGTTAGCACACTGGAGCATAACGAGGAGGTGGAAACCGCAAATTGGACGAAATTCAATAAGGCACGGCCTGACGTTGGTACAGACGGCAAGCGCCGTCTTTATTCACGGCCCGCGCCACCCATGGCGACGGCGAAAAACCGTCACGTGTGAAAGTCACCTAGTATCTAAACGAATCTGAGCCACTTTGTCTTTTTCTATATCTTGTAGCTAAAGCTTGATTCACAAGCTCGCTGAAAATTTAGAGCAGTATCTGATTTAAAAGTGCAGCAATCAATCACACACTAGCACAAATTTACACCCTGATTTTATTAGGAAGCCTTATTTAGAATCGGAATCCTTCTTTGTAGTAGATTTTTGCGAGGAAAAATTACCTTTTTAGAACGGTAGTAGAAAGTTAGTTCTAGAAGGCCTTTAATCCAACCAAAATACTGACATACATTAGGATTCTGATACGAAATAAGGCCTTCCAAAACTGACTTCCTACCAAAATCATGATTTAGCCTATATATTTATTGACCCATAATTATTTTCAACACAAACTTAAAATAGCTGGTTAAATATATATTTAATTTTCTAGCGCATCAACCGATTGTTTAGATTATTGTCATAATAAAAGTTTTCGATAATTGTATTGTGTATTGAAACGGATCAACGAAAAATGAGAACACACACAATTTTCACTAAACTAGTTATTTCAAATCTTATAACCATTAAATGTTTATTAGAATTTTCAACAACCATTTATACTTTACAAGATGGCAATTAATTATTTCTTATTTTCATGAAGACTTGGAAGAGGTTCTCTGGTATCAGCTATGGCCCCGAAAGGCGTAGCCTACGTGACTGGCTAAAAGATGGGAAACAACTATATAAACAAGTGTATTTGGCTTAGTGTTGGGATATATTAATCTACAACAGCACTAGGGAATTCTGAATCATCAACTGGTGATAATGACAAATACGCTTACTAATTATATAACTTAGAGGCACTAAGAAAGATACAGCGCATGCTTAGTCCAAATACAGTCCATATCACACGCTTAGTTCAAACACAGTCCACAGTTCATACTCAGTTCAAATACAGTCCATATCACACGCTTAGTCCAAACACAGTCCACAGTTAATACTCAGTTCTAACACAGTCCATATAACACGCTTAGTCCAAACACAGTCCACAGTTCATACTCAGTTCAAATACAGTCCATATCACACGCTTAGTCCAAACACAGTCCACAGTTCATACTCAGTTCAAACACAGTCCATATAACACGCTTAGTCCAAACACAGTCCACAGTTCATACTCAGTTCTAACACAGTCCATATAACACGCTTAGTCCAAACACAGTCCACAGCGAATGCTCAGTTCAAACACAGTTCACAGCGCATGCTCACCAGTTTGGGAATCCCTCCGCACTTCCTTACGATCTTTCTGGCCTTGCGGACCTTGGCGATGTTGGCGATGGTCTCTGCAGCGAGTATCTGCAGGTCCCTGGCCGGATGGGACAGGATGTCCACGAGCAGGGGGACCCCACCGAGGTCCGTGATGGTCCGTCGGATCTCAGTGTTCACAGAGATCTGACTCAGCACAGACAGGGCACCTAGCTGACAAACCAGGGCACTCTCAACACGCGCCGCTGAGTGGAGAGGGAGAGGAGTATATTTCTTTAACATTCACCTACCTCGTCCTGTTCCCTTAGACTAGATAGGCTCTCATTAACCATTGGGCTTATACGCACACATATCAATAATCCTAATGTAATAGGAATGTTGAATATAGATTTAAGAAAAAATGTATCTGTATTTGCAGAGAAATAGAGTGGGAAACGATTAAGAAAGAAACCCCCTTCGGTACATCCGACCGAGATTCGAAACCTGAATTCCCCATCACCGTAAAACTAAACTAAATGCTGAATATGTTGAGTAAGGGACTGACCAACCTCCGAATATCGATTATATTATAATACGGTCCTAAATTAGTTCGACATTTCAGGCCGTATAATATGTTGTCGAGATTCGAAGGTCAGCCAATCTCCCATTTACCTGAACTTGTAATTTGTAAAGATGGTTGACTTCCAATACTAGACTGTATACGGTTATAAATGTGAAGCTAATTTGGGACCGTATATACAGGATGATTCGCTCGCTAGAGCCCCCAAATCTCTGTCAATACAATCACTATAATATAGGAGAGAGAATGGTTGATTCCCGAGACTAGACTATAAATACGGCTCTAACTGCTCGTTGTTCGTATATGGCGAGAGAGAATGGTTGATTCCCGAGACTAGACTATAAATACGGCTCTAACTGCTCGTTGTTCGTATAT
>CABEEJ010008829.1:0-21811 GCA_901482245.1 Timema douglasi
GGTCGTGTCTGGTCGCGGTAGGACATGCGAGTATTCCCACGGTGCCCCACTGGGCTAGTCCTGTGCCGTGGTCGTGTCTGGTCGCGGTGTATTCCCACGGCGCCCCACTGGGCAAGTCCGGTGAAATTGCATCCCTCATTTTCGAGTCACGCCGAACCAAACTGCCACTCAGACGTTGTAATAGTCCATCAAACGACGATTTGGACATCCGAGAATAATTGAAGAATTTGGAATCGTTCTCTCGTAATTCTGTGAACAATGTCACAAATGCTCCCAGCTCTGTCCCGTCCTACATTCAAGGGCCGAACCCCCCACATTCTAAATTGTCTGGTTTTTCCCCTTCGTAAATATAATATGTAAATACAAACAAAGTAATTGCCTTCTGTGATCCATCGTACAAAGTGTCTGGAGTCAACTGATGTTGTTTGGTGACTTGAAAGCTTGCTGTGCCGTAACCATCCCGTGTGTGTTACGGCAACCTGCCGACGTCTATACGGGTGTACGGCCGCGGGGAAAACCCGTGCTGTGTGCAAAGAGCCTAAGTGGAGTGGACATGAAGAACCATTTTACGGTTCAGGCTGAAACACTTGAAGTATTGGAGATAGAGGTTAGTATGTAATTTCTTGTAGAGCGAAAGTATTGTAAGTCTGTGACAAAACTTATATATACATCAATTTTATAGGCCCGAATATATTTAGTAAAATTAAATATAATGTTGCCATGTAAGAAGAAAGTAATTTAAATCAAAGAGAGAGTACGGAACCCTCATTCCGTCAGAGGCTGGATGCTCCAGTTAGCTCTACCGTTGTAGGGTCAAGGGGGAAGTGCTTGTACTCAGGGTATTATTAGACCAGCTATTCAGGGGACCTTGGCCACATCCAAATTCAGATTGAAAGACAATATTTTGAAAGTGACAAACGTCACTTAAAACAGTGTTTTCATATAGTTAGGTTAGGTACTCATACAACGGATTGTATGATCTGCATCATTCACCTTATGTATTACAATTAGATAATTTAGGTATTACACTTACATACATTACATAACACAGAGGTAATTGTATGAAGAAAAGCTTTAACTTATTTAGGATGTTTATACTTCCCATGGATAAAAAATAAATTTAAAAAAAAACTAGACGCTTGGCTCCAGAGGTACCAACTCTATTACTTCTACTCAAAATAATTCCCTCTACTTAGAATATGAAAACTTATTCTAACATTTCTTATTCCTTAATATTTAAATATTTGCACATTGCATAGAGTATTTCTTTGGGTAGTTCTTTGATCATTCAGTTGCTTTTCTTAGGGTACATATGAAACAGTTACCTCACCAATTTCTATCTTTTCACGTATGGAATGGTATTATATATCAATATGTTTGGTAAGTTAATGGAACTCCGGGTTCTTTGATAGCCTGATTGCACTTTAGTTATCTACATAAAGAATACTACCCCTCTTGCTATCATACCCGCAGTATAGCATTAGTACCATATGTCAGTAGCTGCAGCTACATATTATTCTGCCTCAGTCGTACTTAAAGTTACCATTTTTTGCCTTTGTGTTGCCCATGATATAGAGCCATTTGCTAACATGAATATGTACTCATTTGTTGATCTTCTGGTTGTTATCCACATCCGAGTCTTCAGTTACACTTATTTTGTTTTCAGTTTTACGATAAGTACCTATGTCTATTGTACTTATTACACATCTTATTATTCTTTTGACTTCATATCAATTATTGTGATTATTTAGAAATCTACCGACGTAATTTACAGCAAATGCTATGTCAGATCTTGATACAATGACTATAAACATCCTACTCTTTCTATAAACGGTACATCTATCTGAGTTACATTTCTTCAGTTACAGGCGCTCCACCCGCTTCGGTGGCCGCGTCGTCTAACGCGCTACTCTTGTGTTAGAGTAAACTGCCGAAGACGGGGAGATCGGGGTTTGATCCCAGTCGGGTGCATTGAGGGTGTTTTTTCCCTAAATATCTTTCCACTCTCCCTCCTCGCAAATGCGGGTGTGTACAATTTAAATTAAACCCTCCTATTCCCTAACCCATTAGTATCATTAGTAGGCCTACAAAGGCGTACAACCCAAACGGATAGTAAGACGTGGTGCTAAAATATATATATATAGGCTCAACATGAAGGTCAGCTGGTATTGATATTCCCATAGCCTCATTCATTTCAAATGGTTTAATGACCTGCTCGGCATACAATTTTTTATATATGGACGTAGTTTTCTTATTTATATCATGCTCTATTTGCAAACCTACAAATGTCTCGCCCCTCTCCGTGGTAATTTCAAACGACTCTTCAAGCTAACCCAAAACTTTCTGAAGAGTATGTCGACCTTTTGAGTTCACATCAAACAACACTATGTCGATATCTTTATGAGTTGCGAGGGCTAGAAACACACGAATGGAATCATATCTCACTATTGGTGAGAATGTCTCGTGATAATGACGTCAGAAAATAGTTCTTTACCACCTAATCCCCCGACCTAGGTTTCATTCTATCGGAACTCATCAAGAGGGAGTGTGAAACGCGCAACACAACTTCCTAAAAGAGGAAACAAAAAACACAAAAGGGAGAAAAAGGAAAATGGTAAAGAATTATAGGCCACATAGATAGGAGCATGTAAAAGGAATTGCACTCAGGACCTTTATATGTTATTCCTAGGTCGGGGGATTGAGCGATACCGGTCGATTGTCTTCAAGAGGCAGCAGTTGCCTCTTTGTCCAATGGCGGCAACGTAAAGTGTGGATTGTGTTCTTCTTTTCATTGTAAAAGCCATATTGTGTTCGTCCATTTTATATGTTTCTATCCACCTTTCCTGTACCTTTTTACAAATATAATAAAGAAGGTACTGTGTAATTCCAAATGTATTTTAGCTTTGCTTGCTTTAAAAAAAAATACCTTCAATGAATTTATCAAGTGTAATTTTTTTTCTTGTAATGGTTTGATTCATAATTTTTTTTTTTAATCACAACTTTAATAAACCAAACAATAACGACCACTTAAGTGCACCGTTTTAAACAATTTGACTCAATCGTTAATGAATAGTGTAATTTAAGGAAGTCGATTGTTCTAACTAAAACTTTATCTAAAATATTCTCGGTATTGTATAAAATGCCTAGGTATTCGAGACATTTCTAAGGAAAAGTATGAAATATAAGAGTAAAACTAATTCATTTCATATTTTTCCAAAACTACTCAGAGCTTATAACTTAAAGAAAGACTTGATATTTTATGGAATGCTTGGTTTACACAAATTGCCGGTAACATCCATACATTGTATTTTAATGTGCTACCAACGATAAAAGATAAATGATGTATTTTTTTATTTTGAATGGGTTTGCTCAAGTAAAAGTTTCATTTGAATATTTGGTTTACTCAACATTTAATTACTACACATAGCATAAGTAATTGTTTTCTATTATTTTTCCAGACGGCAGTCAAGCCAACTTTCAGGAAACGAAACTCCCGGTCCAGGTGTGCCAACAGAAACATCAGGTGAGACAACCCGCTCATTACAAGGTCTAAAACAAATGTCTACTGCAGAGTGTAGAGTAGGAAAAGGAACCTGCCCCGTTAGAATTGTCATATCCTTGCAAAGCTAATGGTAACAGAATTCCCCTTCTCTCGAAGGAAGGAACATTTCCAGAGTTGAGAAATTGGGACCACACAAGATACAACACCGTTAGTTTGGAGGGTGCGAAATAACCTTCTTTCTTCATATTTAAATATTACCAAGAAAAACTATGTTTTACTTCAAAGTTACAAGCTTATAAAATATTCATACCCTCTTTTAAATAAAAAAATCACATTTTAGGAGCTATGTGTCCCCCCCTACCCTCTTTTGTGGACCTAAATTGTCAGGATGGGTTGCAGCCGAGGTTAAGGGTGGTGACTGAAAATATGACTGTGTGAGTTCGTAATTGGCTTAACCAACCAATGGCCTGAGTGACCTCATGGTGGCCCTACCTGGGTATGACCCCGGTACCTTGGTTACGATGGTAACCCCTCAACACTAGTAATCGGCGATCCGGCGTCCTAACCCGCGTAGCTCCCAAAATGGGCAGCGTGACCCTCCTATACTCGATGGTGAGTTGTCAGCCCTGTTAGCCCGGAAACATTACTATTACCTGCCTCCTAGCCTGGTTTACCGTGAGGAATGCTGACACTGTATGTCATCATATGACAAGTTTTATATTTTTTGCCATCTCCACACACACAGAAGCAAAACAAATCTCCAATGATTACAAAATTACGGTAATATTTTAAAATAAATTCAAACACATCAACAAAACTCATCAAACACAGAATAACGTTATTATATATCACATGAATATTAAAAGAATGTCACAACATGGTACCATAGCTATAATTTTTAATATTATAAACGAACCCACCCGAACAAAACTTAACCTTTCAGGTGTCAACACATTTTTCATGAAATTTCGCGATCAAAAAATATTACATTTTTCAAACTATTCAAAATATTAATTTATTTTAGGAAATGCTTCCCTATGTACCAATTTTAAACTAGATCATAATTATTTTTAAAAATCAATAATTTGTAAAGTACCCTAACATAATTCTTTAAAAGAAACACGAATAGGTATTTATACTTTTTTATATATTATCATAGGGATAGTGCTGCTCTCTAGTAAGCACGGAATGAGTTAAGGAAAGTCTCTGCTGCTACCATCCATCAGACAAATGGCACCGCAAATAAATGAATACAATTCAGGATTTTGTGGATATTATGAGAATGGATACAAATCAGACTTTTTATTTGTGGTGCTTGTTTAAGAAAATGTCTAAATGGAAACCATTCAGAATGGATACAATTCAGGGTTTTGTGGATATATTGCAAATAATTACAGTGGATACAATTCAAAATTCTTGTTAAAGTCGTTTATTTAAAAACTGTCTGAATGGAGGCCATTCAGAATGGATACAATTCAGGATTTTTAGGATATTATGAAAATGCCTACAAATCAAACTTTTTTTGTGGTGCTTGTTTAAGAAACACCTTTCATTAATTGTTCCAAGCTATTGGTCCAGCTATTACAAAGCAAAATACACAAATGAGGGAATGCGTAAGTGCTTAGGAGAGGCTAATGATAACATGAAGGTATTTATACAAATGAAATAACTTAGTGACATTTTAAAAGTCTTCATTAGAATCTTGAGTTGTTTACAGGGGTGAATACTGGAAGTTTGAAGACGGAGATATTAGAAATGGAGGGCTGGATGAGACTAGGATCAGTGACAATTTACCTCCATGCTTTTTCAGTTACGTCTTTACCAGAATATTTGGCAAGCTTATAATTTTAAAGGCAGTGATATTTCACAATTTATAAAATCAAAGTTATGTGTACATACATCTCGGTCGACCGCCCTAATGAAAACTAAATATTTTTTTTGTTCCAAATCCTTCCAAAACACTGATATACACCCGGCAAATGCAGAGCTGCTACTGAAATAGTTTACCGCAAAGCGGTACGGCGATAGCTTGCTGGTGACCTGGCGGTCTAGGGGTAAGGTGTCGGACTTCTGTGCTGGCGGCCGGGGTTCAATCCTCGGTCCCGGCACAGATTTATCTGATTACCAAACCCTTCCTTCACCTCTGACAAGACATCTTGTGAATGTGGGGAATGCCAGGCCTCCACCGTGGTTCGGATTCCACGTTAAACTGTAGGTCCTCCATTTCATCTCACAATCACCCTACCATTACACATTAGCGTAAGTGCGTATAACCCGAACGGGTAGTAAGACGCGGTGCNAACCCGAACGGTTAGTAAGACGCGGTGCTAATAATAATAATAATAATAATAATAATAATAATAATAATAATAATAACAATAATAATAATAATAGCATGCTTCCCCGCTCACGCACGTACCGGCCCGTGGGTGACTGCCCATTCATTGTGTGCGTGCGGCCTCCACTCTGTATACCGAGAGTACTATACCTGTCAGGTAGCGGCCTTAATCAATTTCTTCCATACGACCCTTTAACATTCTTCAGCTCAGGTCACTACCGAGCTAAACACTCTTACACTGCACTAAACTTTTCTCTCTCCCTCCATCTCTCTCTCACTCTCAGAGAAAGATAACTTTTCACTCACTTGTTGTAATTCGCTGACGTGGCCCTAGCTCATATCGATGAAACGACGTCTTAAGGTTAGTTCCCACTCTATGGGTGTTGTCTCCAAGGTATGAAGGCTGGACCTCTCCTGTCTCTTATCAACCTCCTGGCTGATCGATGCCTTCCTTGGCCTACCTCGTGGTCGAACCTCTGAATCTGTGGACAGAACTGGGTTGGGATCACTAGACACAAAATGTCTAAGCCTCCCTACATTAACCACTCATGAACACCCAGTTATCTCGGAAACATTACTATTTTTCCTGCCTCCTTGACTGATTTGTCATTAGGAATGCTGACACTGTTTAAGTTGTTAGCGCATATGTTCTACTTGTGTACTAAATAATCAAAACACCTTGCGATACTCGTTTTGTCACTCGCAATACACAACACAACAAATGTTAAACAAACACCTCAATTAATGCCATGTCAATTACAGCCCACCTAAAAATTTTATAATTATAAAAATAAATAACTACAATGACAAGATAAATGGTGAATATGTGCATTTAATAGTTAATTAAGTTATATAATCTGTAGAGTATTTAGGTGAGGATGGCTTTGGTTTAAAATGCGACCTATTAATACCAATTAGCCAGAGCTGTAACCACAACAATCACCAAATTTGTACCTCTCTGTCTAACTTGTGTGTGTAGGCTACTACACATGACCATGTTTATCAATCTTAACACTCAACTTTTTATTACCTCTCCTTACAATCCTTTACGAACTGAACATTCATTTTAAATTTGTCTTATTTGTTTGTTATGAGGCTATCGTTTGAGAACCAAGGACCACACTCAAACTAAATAAACTTTTGGATTTCCTATTAAGATTTCCACACAAAACCCGTAGATTTACTAGATTGAACATAGAGTTGATCATTCCCCCTAGTTTTATTAGATTGAACATAGAGTTGATCATTCCCCCTAGTTTTATTAGATTGAACATGGAGTTGCTCATTCCTCCTCGTTTTATTAGATTGAACATAGAGTTGCTCATTCCTCCTAGTTATATTAGATTGAACATGGAGTTGCTTATTCCTCCTAGTTATATTAGATTGAACATGGAGTTGCTCATTCCTCCTCGTTTTATTAGATTGAACATAGAGTTGCTCATTCCTCCTAGTTATATTAGATTGATCATGGAGTTGCTCATCCCCCTAGTACTATTAAATTTAACATGGAGTTGCTCATTCCTCCTAGTTTTATTAGATTGAACATGGAGTTGATCATCCCCCTAGTTTTATTAGATTGAACATGGAGTTACCCATTCGCCCTAGTTTTATTAGATTGAACATAGATTTGATCATCACTCCTAGTTTTATTAGATTGAACATAGAGTTGATAATCACTCCTAGTTTTATTAGATTGAACATAGAGTTGATCATCACTCCTAGTTTTATTGGATTGAACATGGAGTTGATCATCCCCCTAGTTTTATTAGATTGAACATGGAGTTGATCATCACTCCTAGTTTTATTAGATTGAACATAGAGTTGATCATCACTCCTAGTTTTATTAGATTGAACATGGAGTTGATCATCCCCCTAGTTTTATTAGATTGAACATGGAGTTGATCATCACTCCTAGTTTTATTAGATTGAACATAGAGTTGATCATCACTCCTAGTTTTATTAGATTGAACATGGAGTTGATCATCCCCCTAGTTTTATTAGATTGAACATGGAGTTGATCATCACTCCTAGTTTTATTAGATTGAACATAGAGTTGATCATCACTCCTAGTTTTATTAGATTGAACATGGAGTTGATCATCCCCCTAGTTTTATTAGATTGAACATGGAGTTGATCATCACTCCTAGTTTTATTAGATTGAACATAGAGTTGATCATCACTCCTAGTTTTATTAGATTGAACATGGAGTTGATCATCCCCCTAGTTTTATTAGATTGAACATGGAGTTGATCATCACTCCTAGTTTTATTAGATTGAACATAGAGTTGATCATCACTCCTAGTTTTATTAGATTGAACATGGAGTTGATCATCCCCCTAGTTTTATTAGATTGAACATGGAGTTGATCATCACTCCTAGTTTTATTAGATTGAACATAGAGTTGATCATCACTCCTAGTTTTATTAGATTGAACATGGAGTTGATCATCCCCCTAGTTTTATTAGATTGAACATGGAGTTGATCATCACTCCTAGTTTTATTAGATTGAACATAGAGTTGATCATCACTCCTAGTTTTATTAGATTGAACATGGAGTTGATCATCACTCCTAGTTTTATTGGATTGAACATGGAGTTGATCATCCCCCTAGTTTTATTAGATTGAACATGGAGTTGATCATCACTCCTAGTTTTATTAGATTGGACATAGAGTTGATCATCACTCCTAGTTTTATTAGATTGAACACGTATTTGATAATTTCTTCCATTCAAACACTGGGAACTTGTTATTTATTAGCTATAAAAATATAATATAAGTTTTGTTAATGTGCTATTTACTAACATGGATGTTTTATTCGCCCGTATTCACGTTTTTACCACAGTCTAGTGATATGTTTCAGGTAGTGATGGATTCGTAGGGTTTGCGCCACCCCCACCTCCACCCCCTGCACCGGGGACCACTGTCAGACTCAACACTCAGGTGAGAACTCCAACCAAACTACTAACGGACAAGCAGGCCCCGATATATCTCGATCATTGCTTCTACAGTAGCCCCATGGCTTCTTTGGTGCTGACTGACAGCTTTGAAAAGTTACCAGACCAAATTACGTATCCCTACGCCGAACCATATGATCTTCAAAAACATGTGTTTAGCAGTTGTCACTTCTGACAGTCAAAATGTAGGTATATACCTAAATGTTGTCTGTCAGAAGTCAGCTGTGAGCTGTCAGTCAGCACCAAAGAATCCATGGGGCTACTGTATCGAGTATTACACTCAGATATCATTGGTTCTATCTAGGATGACATTGATATGCACCGATCACCTTTATCTGGGCCGATCTAGCTGAATTACTTCAAGCTAATCTTTTCATAGTGATAACTGACCTATCTCTAGACTAGTCAGGAGGATATCAGTTCATTGTGATAACTGACCTATCTATAGACTAGTCAGGAGGATATCAGTTCATTGTGATAACTGACCTATCTCTAGACTAGTCAGGGGGATATCAGCTCATTTAATCATCTTCAAACCAATTGACAAGATTTCCTTGACAGGAATTTACCACAGTAGTTTATATTTCAACCCTGATTCAACCACCAAAAATGTAACGTTTTTC
The DNA here is from genome assembly GCA_901482245.1 of Timema douglasi. Classification (NCBI taxonomy): domain Eukaryota; kingdom Metazoa; phylum Arthropoda; class Insecta; order Phasmatodea; family Timematidae; genus Timema; species Timema douglasi. The sequence continues at coordinate 9,418 of CABEEJ010008829.1, forward strand.
CTGTCAGTATTAGTATTGTCTTTGGAAATACTGAAGTAAAGGTGACTCATTATTGGTTGCTGTTAACTTTTTTTTTTACCTTCCCATTTAGTACATGTTTTATTACTAGGCCTAACTGTTAATTTAAATGATAGGATGGAAAAGATTTAAAAAAATACGTTAGTGGGGAGAGATATTGAAAATAATCGTATGCTTGAAATGATTGCTCAGAAACAAGCTTTATTTTCCTCGTGGACTAACTTCTTAAAGCTGTAAACCACATCCCGTCATTTCTGGTCGGTCTAAAGAACCTGGTTATGGGAGAACTCTCAAATGAAAAGCCAAAAGTCTGTCAGAGAAACATTTACCAACTACGTCAGGTTAAATACCGAACTAGAATAGTGTCAGATTTTTCTAGTTTCTTGACAACATTGGCTAGAAATCTAACATTATCCTCTTTCTTTAGTCAAGTTGTGTAATAATTATCTTAGAGTTCCTCAATTTAGTTGATGAACACACTCAACCCTACGTGCATATATTTATTGAAGCCATTGTTTCAGATCCCCGACGTAAGAGGTAAGCAGGGAAGCTGTCGAGAGCCGCCCGCGGCCATTCAAAACGCCATGATGACTAAAGACAAGAAGCCGTTTACATACACCCCCGGAGGATTGGACCTGTCGCAGATACGGAGCCCTCGAATGCAGAGACGCATCAGTCGCAATGCACACAACGAGGGAGTGAGTGGAGACCAGGTATATATCACTAGTGATAGTGAGTGGAGACCATACACAGGTACATATCACTAGTGATAGTGAGTGGAGACCAGGTATATAACACTAGTGATAGTGAGTGGAGACCAGGTATATATCACTAGTGATAGTGAGTGGAGACCAGTTACATATCACTAGTGATAGTGAGTGGAGACCAGGTATATATCACTAGTGATAGTGAGTGGAGACCAGGTATATATCACTAGTGATAGTGAAGTGGAGACCATACACAGGTACATATCACTAGTGATAGTGAGTGGAGACCAGGTATATATCACTAGTAATAGTGAGTGGAGACCCGGTACATAACACTAGTAATAGTGAGTGGAGACCAGGTATATATCACTAGTAATAGTGAGTGGAGACCAGGTATATATCACTAGTAATAGTGAGTGGAGACCAGGTATATATCACTAGTAAAAGTGAGTGGAGACCAGGTATATATCACTAGTAAAAGTGAGTGGAGACCAGGTATATATCACTAGTAATAGTGAGTGGGGACCAGGTATATATCACTAGTAATAAAGAGTGGAGACCAAGTATATATCACTAGTAATAGTGAGTGGAGACCAGGTATATATCACTAGTAATAGTGAATGGAGACCAGTTATATATCACTAGTAATAGTGGGTGGAGACCAGGTATATATCACTAGTAATAGTGAGTGGAGTCCATACACAGGTACATAACACTAGTAATAGTGAGTGGAGACCAGGTATATATCACTAGTGATAGTGAGTGGAGACCAGGTACATATCACTAGTAATAGTGAGTGGAGACCAGAGTACATATCACTAGTAATAGTGAGTGGAGACCAGGTACATATCACTAGTAATACTGGGTGAGTTGAACAGTTACGCCACCATACGTTGGAGAATGGTAAGAGCCTTGTTCTCCAATACTTCACAATTCCTCTCTATCTCATCTTATTATCTGTACATTATTAGTCTTGCATAAAAACCTTTCAAAGTAAATGATTGCTTGTGTTGTTTTCCAGGCTGCACCCAAACCACCCCCCTTGGGCCAAGGAGCCCTGCCTCCTTCTGCGTTGGCAGCCATGCAGCCTCAGTTGCCTGTTCAAGTGTTCCCTAGTGGTGTGCCCCAACACACATCTGCCCCCAAGAGGCCCGTGATACAAGAGGTGCCTCAGCCACCCCCACCACCAACACCACCAACACCACCAACACCGGTATAGTCTCTATTACACTAATTCTCTTTATTGGGCCCTGCCACGGGTGGTAGCGCTAAAGGACTCTGGTTCAAATACCGACTAGGAGACTATGCTGGTCAGTAATAGTCCAAGTATGGAATGTGCGTCGTGTTAAACTAAGTGTCCATTCTAAACTCTACAATACAATCCCAGCATAATTCTGGCTTTCCCTGTCAAAAATAATCATTTTTACTGACTTTTTATAAGACTTTTCCTCCACTCGTAAGACTATGAACAAGTGATTCCAAAAGGATAATGTTTCTTGATTAAAGATTATTACTATAATAATAATAATAATAATTTAGTACTGCACCTACACTTTAGCTCAGTTGATGGCGTGTCTGTCCACCAATCTAAGGGTCACAATTTCAATACCCGGAATGGCCGAAAAATGTATCATTGGTGAAATGTGGGTTTACCCTTTCACAGTGGTAAATTGACGGCCGTGGACTGGATGTTGTGCCTGTCCTAGTTTTAAGTTATATTATAAGTCCATAGGCTGAAAACAGTAATGGTATAAAGTAAAATTTAGTACGGTACCTATTTTACCCACTGTCTAGGTCAGTATATTCTCCGTCGGCATTGCCACTCTCACAAATCCAAAACAATGAAGTTGGCCACCCTGCCACCCTTATTATAATTTTAAGTGTTCTCCCTATTTGATGCTCTGCCTCCTAGGAGGAGTAGGAGGCATGTGTGTGTATTCCACTGATGAAAAAGACTCAGCGCAGTATTGACTCTCTAGGTTCAGCCCTGTTTGTGCATTGTACTAATTGTACTATCTACCACACATCATCAGGAAATTATCTTAACTTCCTCAAGAGCTATTTGAAATAGTCTTCCCGCGATTTAGAAAAATAATAATTAAATGCCCTAGAACAAGGATTCTCAACCTTTCTAGGGCGCCGGCACCCTTGTAAAGGAGATTAAAATCTCGTGGCACCCTTGTAAAGGAGATTATAATCTCGTTGCACCCTCGTAAAGGAGAGATTAGAATTTCGTGGCACCCTTGTAAAGGAGAGATTAGAATTTCGTGGTACCCTTGCAAAGGGGATTAGAATTTCGTGGCACCCTTTTAAAGGAGATTATAATCTCATGGCACCCTTGTAAAGGAGATTAGAATCTTGTGACATTCTTGTAAAGGAGATTAGAATATTGTGGCACTCTTGTAAAGGAGATTATAATCTCATGGCACCCTTGTAAAGGAGATTAGACTCTTGTGACATGCTTTTAAAGGAGATTAGAATCTTGTGACATTCTTGTAAAGGAGATTAGAATATCGTGGCACTCTTGTAAAGGAGATTATAATCTCATGGCACCCTTGTAAAGGAGATTAGAATCTTGTGACATGCTTGTAAAGGAGATTAGACTCTTGTGACATGCTTTTAAAGGAGATTATAACCTCATGGCACCCTTGTAAAGGAGATTAGAATCTTGTGACATTCTTGTAAAGGAGATTAGAATATTTTGGCACTCTTGTAAAGGAGATTAGAATATCGCTGCACCCTCATAAAGGAGAGATTAGAATTTCGTGGCACCCTTGTAAAGGAGAGATTAGAATTTCGTGGCACCCTTTTAAAGGAGATTATAATCTAGTAGCGCTCTTGTAAAAGAGAGATTAGAATCTTGTGACATGCTTGTAAAGGAGATTAGAATATCGTGGCACTCTTGTAAAGGAGATTATAATCTCATGGCACCCTTGTAAAGGAGATTATAATCTCGTGGCACCCTTGTAAAGGAGATTATAATCTTGTGACACCCTTGTAAAGGAGATTAGAATCTTGTGACATGCTTGTAAAGGAGATTAGAATCTTGTGACACCCTTGTAAAGGAGATTAGACTCTTGTGACATGCTTTTAAAGGAGATTAGAATCTTTTGGCACTCTTGTAAAGGAGAATAGAATCTCATGACACCTTTGTAAATAATATTAGAATCTCTCGTGGCACCCTTGTAAAGGAGATTAGAATCTCTTGGAACCTTTGTGAGGCTATTAGAATCTCGTGGCATTTTTGTAAGAATTTTCGTATGAATTTGTTTCCCATTATTTTTTTTCCCAAAGTAGAATATATCAAAGTAGCATATTAAACAATTACCAGTGTTTTAATTTTGTAACTATTTAAAATAAAATAAACATGCCTACCCACTGAGTTAATTTGTAGGATATAAATAACAAAAACACTGAATGTAATTAATAATATCACTAAAAATTAATAAAATGTGGTCATCAAAAAGAAACAATTACTGTCTCCCATCGTGTGCCATGGCACGTGCAATTCAATATTCTGTGGTAATATCTCTTCTCCACTAATTATATATTCTTAACATTTTCTCCCCTCAAACTCTTGCAGCACCCCTAAGTTCCACGGCACACCGGTTGAGAATCCCTGCCCTCGAAGCTAATTAAAGTGGTCTCACCATATTAAAAAAAAATCCATTAAAAACAATTTGAAGTCGTTTTTCTTTGGTAATTTTTTCAAAATTAAATGTCTCTAGAAGCATTTTGGAGTTTGAGTCAAGTTCATCTTTGAGAATAATAGAGTGGAGAAATGTATACCATTAGAGAAGGAAGAAGATGGGGGGGGGGCTCGGCCTTCCTCCTCCCCTCCCCGCCGGCTACACTTCACATTGGCAGCTCAAAAACTATAGTAAGATTATGGTAAGAAGAGTCGTTTTATAAACTACAGACTTCTTTACAGTCAACATATTAGCTATATTGTTTTACTCTATTTTTGCATCCAACACTTTATCTCAGTCGGTAGCGTGTCTGTCTACTGAGCTAAGGGCCCTGAGTTTGATTCCCGGTACAGCCGAAAAATATATCATTGATAAAAATATGGGTTTACCCTTTCACATTGATAAATTAAGGGGCATGGGACTGGATGTTGTGTCTGTCCTAGTCTTAAGTAAAATTATAAGACACATGAAGCTATGACAGACGTAGCGAGCAAGTAGTGTAAAATATATGACTAGTAAAAAACTGACCCAGCCCACAGATAGAGAACAAAAATGGGTGTAAATCTATTATTGCCTTGTTAATGTTAAAAATGTGAGGTAGTATTATTTTCTGGAAATTTGATCTTTAGTTGAGTTTAGGGAAATTCATGAAGCTTGGTTGGTTCACACCTGTGAATAAAGGCTCTTGATATTTTTAAATTCTCAACAGACAGCCAAATTCAAGAACATTTCCCAGGTGATGGCCAATATTAATGGATAATTCCTGATTTTTCTGGTTTACTCGATGAGTGGGAGCCCTAGTGTTTTAGCACCGCGTCTTACTACCCCTTCGAGTTATACGCTTAAGTACCAATTATGCTAGTGGGTTAGGGATTGGGAAGGTTGAATTTAGAGAAAATGAACCTACATTAGCATGAAGGGAGAGAGTAAAACTATTTAGGAAAAAATACCCTCAGTTCACCCGAGCAAAATTCGAACTTCGATCTCCCCATCCTCGGCAGTTTAGCTCAACACTAAACTAGCGTGTTAGCTAAATACGCCACCAAGACAGGTGTTACCCTAGTATCATTGTCATTGTATTAATGTTTAATGTTGGAATACTGCGGAGAGTGGGACAAGTAATGTTATATTTATTTGTGAATTATAAAACATAGTATTTCAATTTGAACCATTACTGATTGTCTGAAAGATATTCTCACAGGTCACATTTTGTATGTTCCTCCATTGTGGTATTATTTCTAGATATTACTGTGGTATTATTTCTAGATATCACTGTGGTATTATTTCTAGACATCACTGACTGTTGAGCCTGGGAGTGTGTATGTTCGTGTGGTATTATTTCTAGATATCACTGTGGTATTATTTCTAGACATCACTGACTGTTGAGTCTGGGAGTGTGTATGTTCGTGTGGTATTATTTCTAGACATCACTGACTGTTGAGCCTGGGAGTGTGTATGTTCGTGTGGTATTATTTCTAGACATCACTGACTGTTGAGTCTGGGAGTGTGTATGTTCGTGTGGTATTATTTCTAGACATCACTGACTGTTGAGCCTGGGAGTGTGTATGTTCGTGTGGTATTATTTCTAGACATCACTGACTGTTGAGTCTGGGAGTGTGTATGTTCGTGTGGTATTATTTCTAGACATCACTGACTGTTGAGCCTGGGAGTGTGTATGTTCGTGTGGTATTATTTCTAGACATCACTGACTGTTGAGTCTGGGAGTGTGTATGTTCGTGTGGTATTATTTCTAGACATCACTGACTGTTGAGCCTGGGAGTGTGTATGTTCGTGTGGTATTATTTCTAGACATCACTGACTGTTGAGTCTGGGAGTGTGTATGTTCGTGTGGTATTATTTCTAGACATCACTGACTGTTGAGCCTGGGAGTGTGTATGTTCGTGTGGTATTATTTCTAGACATCACTGACTGTTGAGTCTGGGAGTGTGTATGTTCGTGTGGTATTATTTCTAGACATCACTGACTGTTGAGCCTGGGAGTGTGTATGTTCGTGTGGTATTATTTCTAGACATCACTGACTGTTGAGTCTGGGAGTGTGTATGTTCGTGTGGTATTATTTCTAGACATCACTGACTGTTGAGCCTGGGAGTGTGTATGTTCGTGTGGTATTATTTCTAGACATCACTGACTGTTGAGCCTGGGAGTGTGTATGTTCGTGTGGTATTATTTCTAGATATCACTGTGGTATTATTTCTAGACATCACTGACTGTTGAGCCTGGGAGTGTGTATGTTGGTGTGGTATTATTTCTAGATATCACTGTGGTATTATTTCTAGACATCACTGACTGTTGAGCCTGGGAGTGTGTATGTTCGTGTGGTATTATTTCTAGATATCACTGTGGTATTATTTCTAGACATCACTGACTGTTGAGCCTGGGAGTGTGTATGTTCGTGTGGTATTATTTTCTAGGCATCACAGAATGTTGAGCCTGGCAGCCTGTATGTTCCTCCAGTGACAAGCAGAGTGCAGCTGGGATCACTGTACGTCCCTCCAGTGACTAACGCACCTACGCCACAACAGCAACAACACCCACAGGTGATAGCTCATGTCAATATCCGTCCATCTTCTAACCAATGAACCGAGACAACACAGACTTGCCACTAATGTTGTATATCCTGACCTTGGTTAGGAAGTAACAAGTGTCTGGTTGTTTGTTCTAAGACACCACCATCTGTCACAGATGCATACAACTCTCGATTCACAATAATATCAGTGTATTTATTCAAATTCCCTACTTGCTTTTACACCTCAGATTAAGATAAAATTAATGAAATGCACAAATAAAACAAAGCTTTCACTCTATTTTACAGAATAGCTTTCTATCTGAAGATATATGCTGAGATCTTTGTTTTAGAATAAACATTAATCCAAAAAATATATATAATGTAAGGGATGGAGTAAAAAGTACTTCAATTCTTTGTGTAAACGTAATATAAATTAAATGTTAACCATATGCCCTGACCTCACCAAAGCCTGTCAATGAACCCTGTTATTTTCACCACTAGGACCTGTCAATGAACCCTAGTAATTTCACCACTAAGGCCTGTCAATGAACCCTGTTATTTTCACCACTAGGACCTGTCAATGAACCCTGTTATTTTCATCACTAACACCTGTAAATGACTACAATATCTACTGTTGTAATCCCAGGGGCAGATGAGTCCTCTACCCTCAGGAGGACTCAACAAGGCCCCTACCCCTTGGATGAGTCAGAGAACACAGCCCCAGCCAGTGGCAGCGTGGGCCAGTCGGGCAGAGGACCCGGCCACCAGGACAGTCCAGGGGCCGCCGGGTACCAGGATAATACCCATACAGGTACTTCAGAATGATACCGACACAGGTAACACAAGGATAGTATCCGCACAGTAACACGCGCTAAAATGAAATCAGATAGAAGTGTTGCAAAAGTTCCTTGCACGAAGTTTGATTTGGCTGTTGAGTGCGTCAAGGCGCACATCTCACTCCTCAGAGCACTTAGGATTGGATCCTAGTCGAGGACTTCAAGTGGGTGGTGAATTATCAAGCAGCTTATAAGTGATTCAGTTTCAACTATACCTATTCACGGCTTCATAGTCACTGATTACTCAATTTTGTCAACATATAAAAATGCCCATTAACAAAAACTAGAGATGGGTCAAATCCTATACAGTGGGACCTCCATGTGTCAATCTTCCATATATCAAAATTCTCTATTTATCGAGGTTTTGGTGAATCCCCATGACAGTACATAGAAAAACTGTTTCTATACATTGAAACAAATTCTATATACATTGAGTTTTTTCAATACGAATCAGGATTTTCCCTAGATTGTAATGCCGATGGTATAAGAAAAACAAGTGAGAAAAAATAGAATGGAGATGTCTCAAGAGGATGAAGGAAATGTTTGATCAAGGTCATAGTGACACCGAGTCTCCTAGCGGGGTGGTATTGTCTCCACACTCCTCTTACCCCTTTCCTCAAGTAGTCTTCCTCCTATATAAATCAGGTTCAGTTTGTTTCCGTATCTCTAACCAATGGTTTATGCTCACTATTGTTTTTTTAAGGTGTGGTCAACATAATTTTTTTTCTTGTTTGTTTTCAACTATCTTTATAAACATAACTTGTAGGCCTACATAATGTGATTCATATTTACTTATTATAAGTTTATTGTTTATGAAATATTTCTAAATACAATAGCCCGCACAATATCATGTATAAAAAAAGATAGTTTCTTTACATAAAAGTTTCTAAATATCGAATTTTTTTAATGGAACCATCGACTTTGATATGTGGAGGTCTGACTGTATTTCTCAAATCCACACATATTAAAAATTTTTAGTTCAACTGAAAATATTTAAAATTTAATCTAAAAAACAGAGTTGTATAAGGCTTGTTTTCACTAATGAATTACATTTTTGCCTTTTATGTCTATTATGAGATAAACAATAAAACAAACACTTTTTTAGTAAATTAATTATTCAATTTTGTCCTTTTTTTGGGTGATTTTATTACTCTTCCAGCTATACAAGTCTATACAATTCCTTTTAACGATTATTGATTGAAATTGTTGTATTAAGTCAAGGTATTCATAATTCAATCAAGATACTTTTAAAAAAAAATCTTTACTAATCTCAAATCGCTCAAATACCTTAGTAGTCAAGGGTTTAGAGAAATCAAGAATTCAATCATCTCGTCTCTAACAAATACGTTTCACAACTTAGCTATTTCCCAATCATTCAAACAATACATTATAACTAGTAAATTAACCTTCGAATCAGTCACAAACTATAATATAAATAGTTGTATTACTATGTATTTCACATTACTTGTATTTACCTAATCTTAAGACCATATTTATATTTTGTAATCAGTTGACCAGAATATGGTTGTATCGGTAGAGTAAACGATGTTGTTACTACGCTTCAGGTCGAAGGACAGGAACCCCCTCAATCTTCACCATCGGCCAACACAAGAGTTATTCCTATTCAAGTGGAGGGAGCTCGTGGAGCCCCCACAGCTGTTCCTGGGCCGCAGCAACTGTATCAACAGCAACAGTATCAACAACAGCAGCAACAACAGTATCAACAGCAGCAGCAACAGCAGTATCAACAGCAGCAACAACAGTATCAATATCAACAACAGCAACCGTATCAACAGCAGCAGTGCAGACCTGTTTACATGCACAACAAGTTCAACCCACCTCCTCAATCACCCGGCAATGTGCCAAGGTTAGTAGGCCTAGCGCAACCATAGTTGATAGATTTGTCGACCAAGCCGAGAATTAAATCCAAGACCCTCAGCTCATTAGGCATACACGCTACTGAGTGAGCTCAGGTGTCGAACACACAGGTAGAAATATGTGAAGCAATATATATATATATATATATAAAAAGGGTAAAAAGAAGTAGTACATGGATCAGGCGTCCATCAAATCCTGGTGGGGAAATAAGGTGAATGGCCCAATTAATGTTGCAATAGCTAAAACTATTTATTAAAGTAGGTGACCTTACGGTCTAGGGGTAAGGTGTCAGACTTCTGTGCTGGTGGCCGGGGTTCAATCCTCGGTCCCGGCACAGATTTATCGGGTTGCCAAACCCTTCCTTCACCTCTGACAAGACATCTTGTGAATGTGGGGAATGCCAGACCTCCGCCGTGGTTCGGATTCCACGTTAAACTGTAGGTCCTTCATTTCATCTCACAATCACCCTACCATTACACATTAGCGTAAGTGCGTATAACCCGAACGGATAGTAAGATGCGGNCTCACAATCACCCTACCATTACACATTAGCGTAAGTGCGTATAACCCGAACGGATAGTAAGATGCGGTGCTAATAGTAATAATAATAATAATAATAATAATTATTATTATTATTATTATTATTATTAAATCCTAGCTAACTTCACACAATGCCGTTTGAAAACAAACAAACCTACCAATGATTCGACAACTTATGCTCCAGAAGCTCTTTAGACGTGTAAAATATGATAACAGTAGCAATGGGCAGATTTTCTCATATTACGACTCTTGACTGTAAATAAATTATATGAAAATAAATTTTATTTTATCTTTTTCTGCTGTCATATAAGTTTTTTTACTTTTTACTATTTTTTTTATAGATTTGTATATTGCTACCTGTGAGCCCTACACCTGAGCTGTCAGTAACATGTCTATCCACTGAGTTAAGAGCCTCGGGTTAGATCCATGACACGAACAAAAATGGTATCATTGTTTAAATGTGGGTTTCCTCATTCACAATCATGAATTAACGGCAGGGGGGCTGGGTGTTGCGTCCGTCTGGATTTAAGTTAGATTATAAGTCATGTGTTGAAATACTCGGTCTGCTCAGAAAGCGCACATTAAATACCTCAAATCGACGAAAAATGAAAATGTGTGTGTTATACTCATTTAATTACACTCGACCAATAGTATGGACTGTCTCTTATTCAGTCAGGAATGTGCTAGTACCACTATCAGCCCTGACATTATTACTTAAATCCCTGATTATGTGGATATTGAGATGTTCTGCAGTTTGCTGTGTTTTGATACTCCATTACAATTAGGGTGGATGATAATCATCGGTGCTTCACATTTTGGTGTGCCTTTTTCAGGTGTACTTTTATAAAGTCAGAATATATAGCAGGGTGTAAAGGTGGATAGTCAAACCAAAATATGGATAAGTGGAAAAAGAGATAAGGTGGGAGAAGGGGTGGCACAAAATTTCCAGGATAGCATACAGGTATGAAGAATAATAAATGTTTGAGAGCCACTCTTCTAGACTAGAGGCAACCATGTTCAAATATTTCCCGGGGAAAAATCCCTTGACCTTCTTGGCCAATGGTTAAGAATCTTCGGACCTTGACTCCTGCCTGCAGCTTTAATAGTACTTATTAATTTTACTAGAATGCGCCACTGTCACAGGGTCTGTTACATTCACAGGGATCGCCACAGAGGCACCTTTTGGGTCCATAAAATGTAGTCTCAGACTTCTTAATAACTATGACATGAATTACTTAAAGATGGTGTAAGATAAAGCCTACTTGCCAATTTTATAAAGATATAATTACTGATTGTTAGCCTACTGTAGTAATGAATTTCAAAATGGATCAGAGACATCTATCTAGGCTGTAGCTTGACTAAACCTAGCTTCTTCATAAGTAGGTGTAGCAAATGTTTTTTGGCTTTTCCCCATTTAAATTAGGATACTACAAAATTATATCACTTATGATAAGACATTGTTAAATGATAAATTAAAAGAAATTGATAATAATGAAACATAAATTGTCCAAAAGGTCCATTGTGATAGTAAATGAAGGTACTTTCAAACTTGCTTGGTTCCATTAATTTTGGAGAACATATGACCATTAAATAGACGAGAGTTACAGAGATAAACACAGCATGTAACTTGTATGTCGCAGTGCAGGGAGCGACAACATCCAAGAGGCCGGCTGGGGTGCTACAGGGGCCCCTATTCAGTCCCGGGCTTTTAAAGTTCTCCAGAAGATTACCGACACAGATGTTGGAGATGGTGAGTTGGGTACATTCCATATAACAAAATATGATAATCACACAGACTTGTTATTGACAAGGTTTTAGATTGGTCAGACTTCAATATTTGTTGGAGCCATTAAGTTAACTAAAGAAGGATATTCTCCTGAAGTCTAGAATGTATCTCTAGTTTTTATAGTTCTCTAGGAATGAGTTACATTGTCTCCCTATACATTACTCTGTACAGGTGGTGGGGTCGATCATATAGCCCCAGGGAGACAAGGGGTACCAATGCAACAACAACAACGTAAACTTCAGCTAAATGAAGATGACCGTGCTTTGATGAATAAGTTCAAGGCTCAAGGTATATATTACAATATAACACTCAGTCTTAGTTCAAGTAACATCGTATATATCACCCAGTCTTAGTTCAAGTCACATCGTATATAACACTCAGTCTTAGTTCAAGTCACATCGTATATATCACTC
>CABEEJ010008831.1:0-21786 GCA_901482245.1 Timema douglasi
AGTATCATGGCCTCAGGAGGGGAGGAGAGACTGGTAACATGGCCTCAAGAGGGGAGGAGAGACTAGTAACATGGCCTCAGGAGGGGTGGAGAGACGAGAAACATGGCCTCAAGAGGGGAGGAGAGACTAGTAATATGGCCTCAGGAGGGGAGGAGAGACTAGTAACATGGCCTTAGGAGGGGAGGAGAGAATAGTAACATGGCCTCAGGAGGGGAGGAGAGACGAACAACATGGCCTCATAAAACAGCTGGTGCAGTTGTAACCAATTTTATTTTACTACTCTCATATTTTTTAATTGTTTTTATCTAAAGGATTAAAAATTGGGCTAGCTTTGGTCCAGCCTGTGAATGCATTGCTCGCATGGGCCGATAACCGGCCCTGATCGGGCAAAAACGACGATCCAATCATTCCATAGTTTCAATTGAATATAATTTCGTTAAAGATATTAGTTATGATGGCTTGGTCACTATATTAAAGCCTGTAAAGTGAAATTAGAATTATCGTGTTCGTTTATAAATAGGCCTGCCGTAAATGTGAATGATCTTGTTTAGTTTATTTCTCGTGCTCACAAAAATTATCAATAAACAATTATTTTATCAGGCTTGTTTTATTATTAAGACCTTCGCCATAGCCGTTCCACATTTGGTTTTTTTCACTGAAATGTCACCATATGTGGATATTTTATTCACTTTATTATACACAGTAGAATCGAATGACAACAATATTTGGATTTTTTATTTTTACAAATTTATTAAATACTATAGCCCATATTTAAATAAAACTCGACAATACATCACCAAAATCACTTTTGGAATGTAAGTATTGACAATGACGTATGACTTTCCTTTGATTATGCACACTCAGTGGATAACGTAATCCTATGATGTTTTGCGTTATACTTGTGATCATGCGCAGTGCACACTAAAATGGCTATGACGTCATTGTATGATGTGTACCGACCACGTTTATTCATTTCATTGAATGGTTTATTTTATCCATAATTATAAATTAAATTTATTAACACATGACAGGTTTGTTTAAGCTGGGTTGGATAAGTGTCATGATAATTTATATAAGCTAGTTATGGGTTATTTCAATGACGTCATTGATATTTGATTTTACTTCGTCTTTAATTTAGTTGTTATTGATCAATGTGATCACTTACATCGAGTTAAATCGCTTGAAGTTAAATTGACTATGAAGTAAAATTAATTGTGGTCGTTTTAGACGTAATTTTACGCCGTTGTAAATACATTTAAAGCTATGTTTGAGGTTTAATGTAATACATCAAAATAATTCTAAAACGACCAAAAGATACCCGTCACTTAGGAGAGTGGATCTTTTTATTATTATATTTAAAAGTTTTTTTCTTCTAATCGATTCAACGTGTTTTAACGTTTGAAATAATTTACGATAAATATACAATTTTTTAATATTTCAATAAAGAAATGGCCTAAGATGGGACGAATAATTCGTACTATACCCAAAGCTAGTTACGGTTCTGCATAGATTCACTGATTACGTCAATTATATCATGTAGATGCACTAGGCTAATTGATTTCGTGTGAAGGATCAGTCTGTACTCAATAAATATAAGACGAGGGATTTAAATTAAAATAAAGTTTGAAACATTTTAATTAAAAAAACTCACCACAAAAATTTAAAACAAAAACTAAATTATATTTTAAATACAATACAAATAACTAAAAAGTAAATTTTTTATCAGGTTATTTTGAGTGAATTTTACAAATGCACGAATATATTACCAGACAAATTAAAATATAACTTATAAGAGCTAAGCTTAAGGCGGGGACTTACATCTGTGTAATCTCCAGTCTAGTAAACTTATTTTCCTCAACCAATGGCCATAGGTAATGGTTATCTACATCGAGTCGCAGCCTATTGTCAGAGTCGGAGTCGTAATTCTGACTGGCTATGGTTTGAGATCTATTCTCCTTGCAGTCTATTCTTTCAGTTCCTCACATGTAACCTGCATGAACAAGGAAACAAGATGGCGGAGACTTAGTTCAGTTGGTAGTACCAGTCATCAGTAAATTAGTATTTGTGTTTGTATTGAAAAAGAGCCTTAGCTGGGACGCTGAACTTCCAGATGACATCGCAAGCAGATTCAGGTCTTTCAAGCACATTGGTCGGCTAAGTGTAGCACACCATGGAGGGCTGCACTAGGTATTATCTCACTCTACACGTCTTCTGAGACGCAAGCAAGCAGATTCAGCTCTTTCAAGCACATTGGTCGGCTAAGTGTAGCACACGATGGAGGGCTGCACTAGGTATTATCTCACTCTACACGTCTTCTGAGACGCAAGCAAGCAGATTCAGGTCTCTCAAGCTCATTGGTCGGCTAAGTGTCGCACACGATGGAGGGCTGCACTAGGTATTATCTCACATTACACGTCTTCTGAGATGCAAGCAAGCAGATTCAGGTCTTTCAAGCTCATTGGTCGGCTAAGTGTCGCACACGATGGAGGGCTGCACTATGTATTATCTCACATTACACGTCTTCTGAGATACAAGCAAGTTCCCATACGCAGCTTGTGTGTTCTTGAGAGCAAGAAAAGAAACGGAAGTTTCTGTCCAGTTAGTACAGGCTAAGGCTAGGATCGCACCTTTGAAACAAGCTACTGTTCCACGCTTGGAGCTCCTGGCAGCAGTCATTGCTACTAGGATCATTGCTACTATGATTACAATGCACGTTACAACATCATTAGCGCCACAACGGTGCAAGACATTCTTTTGGAGTGATTCGTTGGTAGCATTAACCTGAATAAAGCGAACCCATTCCTCAGTAAAGAACAATATCATTTCTGCGATCTTGCTGCTTCTGAAGAAGAGGTCAACACTGAGAAACGGAAAACTGTTATCTCAAGTATAGAGCGCTGATGATCGGATTTTGGACTTCATCTTCTATAGTTTTCTAGCTACACCAAAATGGTACGGATTATTGGGTGGCTGCTCAGATTTTATAACAACCTTGTCTTGAAGAAGATAGTAAAAAAAAAGGGGACCTCACAGGAGAAGAGATGCAAAAGGTGGAGATCAGGTTGTTGAAATTAATCCAAACTGAAAGTTTTCAAGATGAGGAACCAAAGTTTACAAGGGGATCAAGGTCTTCAAGGAGGATTCAGGAGCTGTAAGAGTGAAAACAAGGCTTATAATTGGTGATGAAAATGAATAATTCAAAACCCCCATTATGTTACGTTTCGATCATGAAGCAGTGGTTAGATTGATATAAGAGGAACATCAGAATTCGCTCCACGCAAGTTTTCAAACATTACTGGCAAGACTCAGAAAGAAGTATTGGATACTGGGAGTTAGAAGAGCGGTGAAACAAATCCGAAAAGGCATTAAGTGAAAACGATATAAGCTGAGTCATGCAGGGACAGAATCTGCGCCATTGCCCAAGGACAGAATAAGGCTTTTGTAGTATTTGAAGTTGTTGGTTGTGGATTATACTTGGCCATTTTATCTGCAGTCAGGTGAAAAGGCTCATATTGTGATCTTTACACGCGTGGAACTTGTATAGTCCTTCTCTACAGAGGCTTTCATTCTTGCATTTAGAAGGTTTATTGCTCGAAGAAGGAGCATTTCTCTATTATATTCTGATAATGGGACCAATTTTGTGGGACTCAACAGTGCCTCACAGAGATTTGATTGGCAGACAGTAATAGCTTAATCAACCATCAAAAGAATATCACGGAAGTTCATACCTCTTACAGTGGCTTGGTGGGGAGAATGGTGGTAGAGGCTAGTCAGGACTGAAAAGGAACTGTTAAGATGGACCTTGGGGCAAGCATCAGTGTAGTATGAAGAGTTGCACATACATAGGCCATAATTACATGACCATTAACCTTTATTGCTGATAGTTTTGATGAACTTAAACCTATGACACAGCCATTTTTCTACAGGGAGTTTCAAGCAATGAAACGGCAAATCTGGATGCGATAGACAAGATTGACCTTGGCAAGAAAAGCTGGTACCTACAAAAACTGTGTGAAGATCTAAGACTCATGTTCGTGAGCGAGTACCTGGCCCAACTGGGGCAGCATGGACAAAGCAAGATCAGCAGCGTCGGGGCGGGAGATATGGCCTCTTGGTATCATCTTGGAGGTGTATCCTGGGTCACTAGGGTAGTCAAGCTGAAAACAGCTGATGGAGAATGGATCAGACAATTCCAGCACCTTTACCCACTAGGGGTGTCTACGATTCCAGTGGAATGGCAATAGTTGGATACTGAGATCATCCTGACACCAGAATCTGGACCACAGGGAGAGGTCAAGATGTCTAGAAGGGGAAGCAAGACCGTCGAGACGACTTATGAAGAAACAGTTTATATATCCATCAGAACTCTTGTGACACTTCAAATAAGGTTTATAGAATGGTAGGACTTGATAGTTTTAAGTGTTGTAACCGAGATAAATATTTCCACACTTGTATACGGAAGCATGTTCGGGATTTATTTTCTTTGTAATTTCTCCTTTCAGTTTCTTAAATGTTAGTGTTGTATATTATGTATAGCATGAAAAGAGAATTGAGAAGGTGGCAACTTAGTCCAGTTGAGAGTACCAAGAAGACAAGTCTTGGTTAATCAGTGAATGAGTATTTGTGTTTATATTCTTTTAAACAATGTCAATTAATAAGTAATATGTTAATGTTTTTAAATTTAGATTATAGTGCGTTTCTGAACCGTCTACATTGGATGTCTCGATCTGTTGCGTTCAGCCAATAAAAACAAATATGGTTGCACTACTAAAATCACTTAAGGTGAATATTTATTTGATCTAGAATGATAGCCAATTTCATCGAAATCTATATGAATACAAACGGCATTTTTCTAATTAAAAAAATTGGTGTTTAAAACATTTATATATATATTAATTACTTAAAAACATTAATATAATAACTTTGATTAAGAATTCATAGTTAATGAATGCATGCTCTTAGTTCCAGTTTTTGTTGACTTAACTCGTTAAACTAAACACGAGTGTAAAATGGATTTCGCTAAAATACTTATTTAGTCTGTGAGTAATTATAGTCCGTTTTACGACATAAATAAATTGTTATATAAAAAACAGCTCTACCTATATATCTGTATAAACTATAACGGTGCGATATATTTATTATTTTTCGACTGCTTATGTTTTCTTAATTTCTATTGGTTGAAATTACGCGCTACAACATTTAATTGAAGACAGTCTATTTTGTAGTAAGTAACAACGATCTGACACATTACTACCCCAACTCCCGACAATCGAGTACTACTATATGTAGACAAGCCATAAAGGTTGTATTTGAACCTGCTGTTATAACATCATATTATTGTGGCCCAGATAAAATATTTATAAACAAGGAAAAAGAAAGAATTTGTTAGCAAACAAACTTAAATAAAATATTCCTCCTCTAAGGCTGTATATAAAAAATATATAGTTTATGTAGCTCAGTTGCACGAGAACTCTTTTTCCAGGACTACTGGGTTTAAACACATGCTTAGGAAACCCCTTCTCTTTGCCTGTCCGGTTGCTGTAGCCATTTTACATGATACAACAAGAAGCTGGTTGATAATGCTGGGCGGGGCACAAAAAATTTACTTATACCTAAATGTTATAATATATTGTAATTGAACAAATTTAAAGGTTATCATGAAGTAAAAGAATAAAAGAAAACTATTTTATGTTATGCGTTTGGTTATTTATGTACTCTCAATTTTAACCTGTCTGTGGAGCTCCGTTAATTTACATATCTAGGTTAACACAATTTTACTTAAAATTAAAAACTTGAAACAAAGTTAGATTTTTAATGAGATCTTTTTAAACCCCCGTACTCGGTGTGTTTTGATGTGAACACATTTTACTCGTAATTTTTCTATCCATTTCATCACAACACATAGATGTGAGTTAACTTGTAAAATTATAAACACATTTTAATAACGAAGTGGAACACTACGACAAACAATCATCATTATTTTTTAGCCGCCTTTATGTCAAATTATAATTCGATTAAATATATCATAATCTACTTGTAGTTTTCACAATACTTTTTTGGTGTATCAACAAATAAATGCACATCAATTTTAAAGTTTAGTGCAAGTTTAAAACAGCGAGTGTACATTTGCTCATCTGTTCAATACAAAGACAAAAACTTGCAGTGACCCCAGACAATCATTGACTGATTCACTGTCCTCAGGAGGCCGGGGTTATTTTAATCTCGACAAAATATCTCTGAACTTTCGGGGATTGTTTGTTTTTCTTGAAAGATGCCTGCTGTTTGATCATGATGCTGGTCTTAGTCTGGAAGTAGTCGGCAGCATAAATGACAGGAATCCACAAACTGGGGATGAAAATGATCAAACACATTAATTAACTTACATATAGCCTACTAATGCTAGCAGTCAAAAAGTGATCAACTTATTAAAATATCGTACGGCCTTAGTTTATGCTCACATCGATACAATGGTAGCCGATAGAGCCAATAAAGGAGCTCCCCATATAACATCAATAAATGCAGCAAGATTGGCTTAACAGGCTACTTCAATACCTTAAAAACAGGAACTCACATTCTGTTCTACTTAATGTTAGATCTTAGGGCCAGTTTCATAGTCAAATTTAGAACGCCTCAAGTGCGTCGCTACACTAAGTTCATGACGACACCTACCTAAACCAGAATGGAATGGGCCGTTCTCGCATAGGAAACTGGCCCATTCCATTCTGGTTTAGGTTGGTGTCGTCATGTATTTAGTGTAGCGCCGCACTTGAGGCGTACTAAATTTGACTATGAAACTGGCCCTTAGTCTAGTCTTGACGTTTTATTTTTATTAAGGCTATGTGCAGACTACGGTCAACGTTTCCGGTCACGCAGAAGAGAGAATACTGTATATATTGCTATGTAGATTTATCTTTGTATCAATTCATGTGCAACAATTGTAATAGTATAAAATAGGGTTTAGGTATTTGTTGAAGTATTACCTCTAGACACAAGAATCAAACCTAAAACCCCTTGCACCTATGTTCTACATTGATTTATCCCGTATTTGTAACATTCTCATGGTAATTCATCCCTTATAGTTCAAGGCAGAGTAAGTGTGATTTATAATGTCTCAGTAACTACCAGACAAACAGCCGTCAGCGACGGAATTGATGCTGTCACGCGCACACATTATATGTACAAGGTTGTGTTTGAACACAATATAAGTTATACATTTGATTTGAATTACTAAATATTAGTTGAAAGGACTAGTCTACGTACGGGCGTGGCCTAGCAAACAGCCACTGTGATTGGTTCTGGGACCGTGCTGTTAATATCATACTCAGTTCATAGATGGCATGACCTGGCTTCTTTGATAGGTTTTGGCTCCCCCCCTTTCTACCCCGCACACCGCTATTTCACTCCATAAGCTTTCATTCTTGGCAAAGTGTTGCAGTATTTTTCTGTTTCTTGTTTTAATTTGTTTTTATTATCAATGTGTGTTTAAAGGTAATTTTATAATATATTATCTAGGTTAGGCTTTGTGTTAAATGATCGATCAATTAAAATGTACACTCCTGTTAAATATTCAAGAATAAGAAACAAAGGGCGCTAGGGATTTATTTTGTGGATAGTGTCGGGAAGTGTTTGTTGTTGCTGTACAGTCTACACTGACTGTTTTGGGAACTGGGCAGGAGGAAGGTGGACTTCTGGAGAGTGGGAGCTAAAGTTAGAGATAATGTATTGAAACAAGTTCACCGGTGTTAGTGCTCCAGAGAGTGAGGACGAGGGAAACTTCATTTTCTCGGTCCAAAGAAAACACCAAGGGATAAGGAAAAGCGCCCTCTGGTGGACTAACAACAATTGGTGGCCGAACATATTTCACTTCACGGAAATAACGGGATGGAAGGGAGTCTCCACCCAGTTTTCCCTTCAACCAGGCCACAGGACTCTTTGATTTTTGAGGAGACTCTCCCGCTTGTCACACCAGGAATGCAGGCATTGTGTCTGTAAACTAACTTTCTGTTACATTGTTGGCTAGAGCTGTTTGAATAACAGAAATTAATAATCCACAGACTATGAGCCCATACAAATTAAATACGTTATGGTTTATAGACACTTCTACTAGAAATGGTCATATGAATTTCTTGGTCTATTTAACAGTTGAGTCTGTATTTTTACTTAGAGTTTTGAAAATGTTACTGTCGAGGAAGATGCCTCAGAATTGACAGACAACCCCTCCCTTCATCCGTGGCGAGTTCACGTACCCAAAAGCCCAAGAGTAAGCCCGGATGATTCTTCACTGGCACTAGCCGGGCGGGCTTATAAATATTGTGTAGGAACAGGGATTCGAACCTTTTTAAATGGTGTGGAGCAAGGAGGAAGAGGTAGCCCTTACACACTAAGTCTTATAAGTTTTTTCAGTAATTTTTTAACAGCACGTCTTACTACCCATTCAGGTTATACACCTATGTACTAAATACACTAATTTGCTAAGGATTAGGAAGGCAATAGCTAACATGTTTTGCGTCGTGGTCATAAGAGCCCTCCAACCCTCGATATGCTCGTAGGTATTTTGTATGGTCTCCTCCCATTGAGTTTGCCAATACTCTAAACACAGTTATAAATTCTTCCATTCACGTTGAATGTCTTACCCCCCTCCCCCCCTGTAATCTATAAGATTTTACTAGCCTAACAATGTATTGTGATGAGTATATGAGTATATGTAACCACAAAAGGGAGAAAAGGAAAATTTTAAATAATGATAGGACACTTAGATAGGAACATGTACAAGGAACAACATTAAGGACAAACAAAGGAAATGACTCGTTACTTAGCCTGATTATGAAACACTTTAAACAATAACACGACATAATGAGACGTAACAGTGTAAGTAAGCTCTATGGCGGTCTCACGGAAAACACTACCATTGGCACCGACAACGTGGAGGCTCAAAACTCCCAAGTTCCATGAAGAAGAGGTGCTCCACCTGCTAAGCCACAGGGCTCCGTATTTCACCAAAATATACGGGAGAAGACAAACTGTCCGAGATGTATTTTTAAATTCAACTTAATAATATTTTATATAGCTGTATATTTTTTTTATTACGTAATTAATTTACCTGCGCGGGAATCCAATCAAATAACTTTTGGTAGCTTAAGATAAAATAAATATTAGAATTTGTAAATTTTATCTGGGAAAATGGAAAAAGTAGTAACTCCGACAGTGAGGAGAATTCTTTATGTTCCCAATTTTCCAAAACACTTTAGATGATGACAATGAGTTAGAGTTAAAGCAATCAAATCGAAATGTTGACAAAACAGAAACAGTGGTAGATCGTCCAGATGGGCAAACCACCGAGAGAAAATAGGTAACAAGTGAACCAAAACAAGCCTTAGAAGGGGAACAAACGCAATGTTGACGCCGTTTATAAGAGAGTTTGGACAGGAAATAAATGAACGATTTGAAAAGAGTGGTCAGGAGTTTTAAATTATGAAATTTAAAGAAAATACTGAACAAGCATTAGGGAAAACAAAGAGAACAGTGAAAATTTAACCGATATAAATTGAAAGTTTGATGAAAAATTTAAGAGTGTAAACTAAAAATTTTATGAGACTTGCCAGGAATTAAAGAAAGGATCAAAAGAGAAATTAAAAGAGATTGATTAAAGAATTGAAAAGAATAGTAAGGAAATTAAAGATCAGTTTAGGAATGTTGGGCTCAATTTGGGAAAAAAGGAATTCAGCAAAAATAAAAATGAATATTAAAAAGTAGAGGAGGATGTGCAGATCAGAATTTGTTCTATAAAGTGTAATTTTGATAGGAAATTAGAAAAAGGGACTCATCAAACAAAAAATGACCAAACTAAAGTTGAGGGAAGAATTGTAGAAATTTAGAGAAAAAAATAAATGTATGAGCACATTAAAAAACTAAAGAATGCAAAAGAAAATTTAAAGCATATACATGACGCTCTAGATTCTAAGGTTTTAGCAGTACAGGAAAATTGCAGTAGAAATAAAATACAATTCGTAATACACGTTAATAATTTAACAGGACGATTTGCTACTGTAGAGAAAGAACATCAAACAATCTCAGGTTTCAAAATGACCTTAATGATGAACACACTTTACCAGATGTATGTGTATGTGTATATATATATATCTGATTGTCCACGACCTCTTGTGTGTATGTATATATATATATATATATATATATATACATACACAATAGGTCGTGGAAATAGAAAACTCACGGAGGCACCAAAATTAGCATTTCTTAATTCAAAACTAATAGGTGGAGGCTAAGGTATGGATGAGCTTTCATGAGGCTGACTATACCACATGTTATTATACAATTACGGTTTCGTAAGAGATTTTGTTCATATATAAAAAGGATAAATTATTAAATAGTTTTTTACTGACCAATATGAACCACATAGGGCCTATGTGTGAAAACTACAAAAGCAATTCCATGGAAACCTAGAATTTGGACACGCCTATGGATGAGGAAATGTTAGTTTATCAGTAATTACATCATTTTCCTTAAGAAATAAAATACGCGTTTATTGATGCTAGAGTTAAGATTAGTGTTGAGATTAGAGAAATACTTGATATACTTGATAAATGCTCTAGAAGGGAAAGGTCAAGGTCACATGTACAGCGTCCCAGATTACAAAATGGAGGAACACAACTAACCAGGAAAGATTAAATTAACTATCCGGAAAATACAGCAAATTATAGGGATTATGGAAATGACCAAATGAGACCAACCAAAGATCGAACTTAGAATCGAGAGCTCGAACCTGGGAGAGATTTAGCTACAAACTAAATCATTTTAATTATATTTATAAGGGTGATAATTTTAATCATGAATATAAAGGAAAATGGTTTAGGCCACCAGAAGATAGGAATAATGTAGTTCAGAAATAATAATTCAAAGGAAATAATAGTCAACAGAGGGATAAGCTGATAGAAATGAACCTAAATAAAATAGAGGAAACTTCTTTAACAAAAGAGTGGAAATTCCCAAAATTCTCACGTGGTTGTGCGTGAAGAAACTTAAACAGTACACAACATGGGCAGACAAGTCATTGAGTAGTCTGACAGTGGCCGACACAATTGTTATAGAAAGGGCTTAGACTTACAAAACCTGTCAGGCTAACAATACTAACAATGTTAGTGTAAATAGCTATTTACAAGGTGATCTAAAAGAAAACACTTTTTGAAAATGAAAAAAGTTGGACAGATAATAAGGCAACATCACCAGATATTGAGGGAAACATGCATAGACGGTTAATAAAATCCCTTTTAGACTGGTAAAATTTCAAACTATTCTAGAGAATATTAAGAAAAATTATGCAAGGAAAATCCCTGTCAGTAATGTTTATATTACCTGTGCCACGGGAGCAAAAAAATAAAAAAAATCAGAAGCACATATTACTTGATATTAAAAATGGGTGGAGTGAGGTAAACTTTAAATTTTTGGTTGTTGAAGGTTTAATTGTTTTGGTAATTTTAGGCGTGGATTGGATGACCAACTTTAATGTAATAATTAATTTTCAAAATAAACATGTCAATTAATAAAAAATACCTATGAGGTACAAATTCTATTTGTAGGAGAATCAGTTTTAAAATTGCTATCCATGTATATAAAAAGAACAACCGGTGAAAAATGAAACCAGATAAAAAACTTATGAACACAACAAATCAATATAAATGACGCAAATATACTCTTGGGGGAAATCGAAGAAAAGGTAGGTAAAATATCAGAAATCCCTACTGAAAGTAAACAAAAGATGATTGAGATAATGTGACCGTTTTAGGACGTATTCTCAGAGATACCAGGCCTGAATAAATTACAGGTAACGAACCAAGTGATATTTAATTGTAAGTCGCATGTGGTGCCATGCAGTCAACGGCAAGCGGGACAATATATCTTAGATCACATGATAAATTGGGATATTACTCAGCGATGTTCTCTAAGATTATCAATTCAATTATTGTAGCTATCAAAAATGAAGGGAAAGTTATGTTTGGATTCTAGAAGAATTAATAAAGTTTTAGTAAACGATAACGAAATCCCTGTGACCGCGAGTGAGTTGATACAAAACATTAAAGGCTGCCGTTACCTAACCTCTGGCAAATAGAACTACCTCAGCAATACACGTTATTCATGTACAATGGGATAGCTTATTGTTCTAAGAGGATTCCATTTTGACTTTTGTGCCGAGTTCTCGTCCCTTATTTTTTGGGACCGCGCGCTGCGTGATTACCCGTTCCCCTTCCCCTTCTTGCCGTGCGCGGTGTGCTGCGCGCGGCCTCGACGCGCATGGCCCATGAGGGCCGATTGTTCACGAGCCGTTGGCTCTCGGTTCTTGGCTTGTTGAGAGCGAGTTGGAGTGATTGAGATGTTGTAACTCGCGGGAATGGGGGATGGGGTTTCCTTCTATATACAGTTGTGTAACCGACTCCAACCAAGGCGTAGAGTTAGAGTCATGAATAAAGACTTGTGTGACAACATCCTGAGTGACTTTCTTCGTACAACCCCTTCATAGCGACTCGTTGTACCGCGCCCCAAGTCTGGCACGCGAACCCCTAATATTAAACACCGGTGAAAACGGGGGCTGACACACCGTCTCCCGCAGCATTGGAAGGGTCCACGAGAGGTGTGGGCACACTTTGTGTTCCAACAAGTAAATTAATAAGAGACTTGTAAGATATTCTTGGAAAATAATTACTTAGTTTGGTCGCCCTGTGTGTTGATATTCTGATGGCGTCTAGAACCTCTGATGAACATATTGAACAACTTAGTATGGTAACAAGAAAACTCAAAGAAAAGGGGATAAACCTGATCCTGCATATCCTACCTAAGCTGGGTCAGTACTCCTGAGTTCAAAATCCCCAGAGGACTTTCCAAGGACGAGTGTGACCAAATATGGACACGGTTAGTCACACTGGTTGGAGGGTGAATAGATCTTCATTAGGGGTCAATGATACTCCTAAACACGGTAGTCGTTTGCAAAATTAAAATTTATTTCAATGAGTGTGTAGATTGTCACCTTCTCAAACCCTCCCAGGGCATGTGACCAAATTGCGGGAGGAGGGATGGAGGGGGGAGAAAAGTGAAAGTTCTCTATAGGTGGCCCAATGGGCGATGTAGAGCTCTGACTAAGTTCACGAGGTGTTTGGTGACCATCAGAGACAAATGTATGGCTGCAATCGTTGCCGCTGTCGAGGAAGCGNCTGTCGAGTAAGCGGTGCACGACACCAGGGACTGCCAATAAAAAAAAAAAAACCCGGAAAAACACCCACACAATCATAAATTATATCCAGGCATTATATCTAATGAGGCACACATATAAAAACCATGGGCCACATAAAATCAAATAGGGCACACATTTAAAAAATCAAATGGGCACACAGTGCTAACAAAATGGGCGGGATTGAACAAGATTGGAAAATAATCAACCCCTATGAACAAGGCCAACGACCCCACAAGTGCCCACATCCTTAAACACACCGCAGGATAAAAAACGATAATATCTCTAAAAATCACACTGGCATCACAATGTACACTCTATCCTAGGTGGAACGACGGGGCCAGTATACTACTATCGTAGTTATATTGCACCACTAGCCACGGACACCCTTTATGGTCTGGTAATCAGAGTTCATGGCTACATATATAGAAGTCCCGGGTTTGATCCCTGGTGCTTACAGATTTTCTGTGAAGCAGGAGGACTCGAAAGGGGTCAACTCAGCCTCGAGAGGACAGACGATATGCTACTTGAATGAAAAAGTAGTAGTTCTTGTTAAAACAACAACAGATTAACGTCCAAAGGCCTCGTTGTGCTGATCACACAACACACTATAGGTACAGAAGTTGGCACTAACCACTAATATCACACTGCTATTATTAGAACTGATCTAATTAAAAAGTTAGTCTCAATCACTCATTTATTATTTCTAATAATGATCTCAAAGCAGTATCTGAAATAGAAAAGTATTAAAGCAAACCTTCTAATTCAATTTAGTTTTTAGTGTTGTGTTCACTCAACGATAGCCAGCAGAAGAGTCAGGGTGAGTATCGAGGAACAAAGTTCCCTTTCTGCAAGCTTGCCAATGTTAACTTACACAGGATCATCCCTGATAGTGTGAAGAAGACTGAAGCACAGTTGAGTTCCAAGAGTAGTCCAACCATCAGTGAAGCCGCCATTGTGCCAAGTCGCCCCATCATCAGCGAGATGCATATTGCCATCGCTCTACAAACCAACATGATCACAGGAGATTACTAGCTGATGTAACAACTACATGTTAGGACAGGTTAGAAAGTACCTTTTTAAAAAATACAAACTTATTCGCATATTGTCAACTAGGTAGCAGTGAGACACAGGGCCATTTTTCAGAAAACACTTGAGTTATTTCTCTTAGCTGTTTCTTAACTATTTTCTTATGGCGTGAAAATGTATCGCAACAAGAGTTTATAAACAGATGATTGTATTTGTATAGACAGTTATTGTGATGATAAGTGTACACTAGCTTCTTTATTAATTTTTACTCTTTTTCTGAGACGGGAGATTTCTGATTCCTTTAAGTAAAATATAAATTGAAAATAGGAAAGAAGAGCATTACCCACACACTTACCAGGAAACATCCAAACGGTTATTTTCATAAGTTCGTATCTCACTATAAAAAGGTTGATAATTTAAAACAAATTGTGTGTTTGTGTGAATCTTGAGACTATCAGAAGTGATAACAAATCAACAAATCTTGGAGCTCATAAGGTTTGGCGAACGGATTCATGGTAACTTTTTCTAATATAGCTAGAGATAATTTTGAGAAAATAGATTTTCCCTCTTTTACCCTTCAATAAGTTCCCCTTAATTTTAGAGTCACAGATATATATATATATATATATATATATACAGATATATATCTCTCTATATATACACATATATAGATGTATATGTATATACAGGGATATATAATTAATCCCAAGAACTCCTCCTTCCTTATGAAAACGCTAGATACCCAGTTTTAGCCTAATTGGTAAAATAGTTTCATCTCTAGTATAAGATATTGACAGACAGAATCACAAAAACACTTTTTCGGTTTCAGTAGGTCATGAAACGTTGTTATTATTAAAATATCCAGTTAGATTTTTTTTAAGATCACAATAATACTGTCTTCGAGAGGTCTAGAGTAGAGGGCAGGGAGTTTCAGGGTAATTTGACCTTTGACCCCGACGCTGGTTGGCTTAGAGCTTTCACGTGACTACGCCCTCTCGCTATGATTGGCTGTTGGATTCCCCTACCTCATTCCTCCTCCCTCCTGACCACATTTCACCAGTTTGTATGTGTGGGACGTATGGGAACAGCGCTGTGATTGGCTGTTATTTATATCACTGACTGAGTACAGTGCTTTTCCACTTCCTCTCCATGTTTGGCCCCCTTTCCCCTCTGGTTATTTTCATGAAGACATGGGGTTAGCGACCTGTTGGCATGTTTCAAAGTCGCAAAGGTTTATTTATGGCCTTAAATGTGGCAATGGGTTTTCCCTGATGACTGGCTCCAGTTTGGTGGCTCGACAAGACAGGAATAGATGACGACCTTGAAACCATGAGATAGTACATGAGCTCATTGACCCTGGAAACCCTCCCACCTTTCGCCAAGCAATGGGTTTTCCCTGATGACTGGTGCCAGTTTGACGGCTTGACTTGAAAGGAATAGATCGTGACATTGAATCCGTCAGCTAGTACATGAGGCCATTTACCCTAACAACCCTCCCCATGCAAAGGGTTTTTTCCGATGACGTCATCGCACTGTCGCAACCACGATGACTCATAACATGTGCCAGTTTGGTGGCAGTTTGGTTTATTTTTAAATATATGAATGAGGTTAAAAAATGGACTCCAGAGCTCAAAACGAACCGTGGGAAAATTCTGTCCATGCGCTACGGCCCGCTCCACTTGATTGACTCGCTTAACTTTCTCCCGATGTCGTTGCCCAAGATGCCTAAGACATTTGGCTTGGACAACTCTTTGGCCAAAGGACATTTACCCCATTTTTTCAATAAAAAATAACAAGGGGTATAGGATAGGGGTCCCTTGCCTCCAAAGGAGTACTACGGCATCGGTGAGATGTCAATTGAGGGAAAGGAGAACTTTGAGAAGTGGTATGACGCTTTGGTAAAAGAAAATTATGTCTTTATTTTTAACCGCGAGCTGGAACTGTATTGCGTGAAAGATGTAGAGATCCTACGGAAGGCCTGCCTCAAGTTTAGAGACATGATCATGGAGAAAGCAAAGGTGGATCCTTTCAGAGAGGCGTGTACGATATCTGGAGCGGCCATGTTGGTTTACTGCCGAATTAATCTAAGGAGAATACCATCGGTATCATCCCTAACGGTTGCTAATGGTGTACAGACCAACAGTCGCACGTCGCTGTACAATAGCTCTGCTGGGAGGCCCACCAACGTGGTGTCTCTATCCTTCTTGGGGGCAATAGCCGTGGGGAATATGTGTTAGGGCGACGTGTAGATGGCGTTGTTAAAGCGGGATATACCACCACTATCTTTCAGTTATGGGGCTGCTTTTGGCACGGGTGCACTCTCTGTTATCCTGACAGAACCACCACTATCAAAAACAGCCAGTATGAGACCATGTAGACTCGTTATGAAGCGACCATGGCTTGTGTTGAAAAGTTTAAGCATGCCGGCTACACTGTCGTAAAGATGTGGGAGTGAACGTTTAATGCGATGAAACAAACATAGAAGGACTTGAAACTATTTGTACTCCTGCATGAGGTGTACAGCAGGCAGCCGCTCAGTCCCAGTGACGCTTTGGTGGGCGTACAAATTGTATCAAGCTCTTCCACGAAGCAGACATTTCTTGTGGAGAAAAGATCAAGTACTTGTATGTGTGTTCATTGGATTCTTACATTTGCAAGTACAAAAATTATCCCATCAGCCACCCCAAAATTAACTTGGAACCAAATGGTCCGTCTCTAGATCAAGTAGAAGGCATAGCCACAGTTACTGTGATGCCTCCGAGGGGTTTATTCATGCCCGTATTGCCTACACAGATGCACGACAAGTTAATGTTCATCTTGTGCAGGAAATGCGGGGAGGAGAAAAACCCTGGCATGTGTCAGCACAACGAAAAAAACGATCGCTGGTTGACAGGCATTTAGGTGATTGACGAGATCCGGAAAGCCGTTGAGAAAGTCTATATTGTTGAAGCAGTACACGAAGTGTGGGAGTACTATGTATTTGTTTATGGACGTCAGACACGTTCGGGCGTATTGTTCCACGGGTACATTGATACTTTTTTGAAAACTAAACAAGAAGCCAGCAATTGTCCAGTGTGGTGTACCTCACAAGAGGAAAAGTTAGCTTACATTCAAAATTATGAGGAAGGGGAAGGGGTAAAACTCGATTTCAGCTCTGTTTGTAAAAACCCTGGTCCCCGCACTCTGGCTAAACTTTTTTTAAATTCACTATGGGTAAAGTTTGGGCAAAGACCCGATTTACCACATGTAGCCGTTGTTAACGACTATCAGGGCATCCACAATTACCTGACGGATCCGTAATATCACTATGGACAGCGTCATTGATGTAAATGTTGAGGTTATGTTCCTCAATTACAAGGATGCGCGTGACGCTTTGTGCCCTAACCCTAACACAAATGTGTAGGTGGCATGCCACACGACTACTATGGCTAGGTTGCACTTATACAGCATCCTTAAACAATTGGGGGAACACGTTTAGTATCACGATACAGATATCGTTCTATTCACGGAATTGGATTCCACCAACAGGAGAATTTTTAGGTGACCTCACTGACGAACTTCAAGATTACGGCCCGGGAAGCTAAATTAGTGCCTTTGTATCTAGTGGTCCTAAGAATTACGCGTACCGAGTTTGTATTGGTGGTGATCTGCCAAAACAAAAACGGTGTTTAAGGTTCGTGGGATCACCATAAACTATGGCAACCAGAATGACGTTAATTTTGAAGTTTTGAAAGCGATGGTCACCGAACAGGCCACGGAAAGATACATACATATACCGCACAAAAGGTTAAGAATAGGTCTTGATACTTTATTTACCGTTCCGCAGAATCCTTGTAAACGCACTCGCCAAGACTAAAAGGTGATTATTTACACGGGTTGATTAATCACATTATTTTTCTTTCACTCTAGACAGTTACACCGGCATACCATTTTTCAAAAATTTGAGATTGTTTTAAATATTTTTTTTGCATGGAAACACGCATATTTTTTTTATTGATTTATTTTATGCAACTGGGATACTTTTTAATATTCTTTTGTTCACCAGTACAATCTTTCACCTATCTGATTATTTCTAGTCAAATATAATTAGTTGTTTGTATATATGTTAATCCTAGTCAATTTTTTTAATTGTATATATATTTTAAATTGAAACCATCTGTGTATATATATTCAAATACTCTTTAAACTGGACTTTGTATAAAATACCGAGTCCACTATTCCCTCTACAAGCTCAAGAAATTGATTTTATTTCCTCTACACCTAAACGTGTATAATTTAATTCAAAGTGTAAGATATATTCTATAACTATAATTTTTTGTAAATAAATATTCTAAGTATACTATTCATGGCATGAGCCAAATTTTTAAAACTTTTATTAGTGTGTAAATAAATATTCCTAGTATACTTTTGATAATGTGAGATATAGTTGTATAAACTTTTATTTATATGTAAATAAATATTCCAAGTATACTTTTGATAATGTGAGATATATTTGTATAAAATTTTATTTGTGTGTAAATAAATATTCCAAGTATACTTTTGATGGTGTGAGATATATTTTTAATAAATAGACCAAGTATACTTTTCACGGTGTGCGATATATTTGTATAAAATTTGTTTTGTGTGAATAAATATTCCAAGTATACTTTTCATGGCTTGAGCAATAGTTTTAAAACTTTGATTTGTATATATAAATAAACATTCCTAGTATACTTTTCATGGCGTGAGCTATATTCTAAAACTTTGATTTGTATGAATAAATATTTCAACTATACTTATCATGGTGGGATATGTATTTGTATAAATAAATATTCCAAGTATACTTTTTATGGTGTGAGCTATTTTTCTTGTGTATAAATATTATAAAAACTCTTATGTTTGTGTTTTAACGTCTACACCCCCTTCCTCCTATCCTATAAATTAAAGTTCATATATCTTATAAGCTCAGTCTCAAGCATTATGGACAAGTTGAAACATCCATTTTAGGCCATCATCAGCGTCCCCTCCGGCTGTGGAAAGATGCAATTTTAGCCGACTTAATCCGTCACTTGGACACAAAGTGTGACGTTAAATTTAATAAAATCACATGGTATTATGCTTTATGGCAACCGAGATTCGAACTAGATGGGTCAAGTCCCCAAGTCATATTCTCTCAGAGTTTACTGGAAATAGATTACTTCTGTAATGACTCTCCACAGCTGATTATCCTTGACGACCTGATGCGTGAAGCCAACGAAGTGGTCGTCGATCTTTTCACCAAAGGATGCCACCATCAAAATATTAGCGTCATGTACCTTACACAAAATATATTCCACCAGGGCAAGGGCCAAAGAGACATTTCCTTAAACTCACATTTTATCGTACTTTTTAAAAATCCCAGGTATAACGCTCAGATTCAACACGTTGCACGTCAAGTTTGTCTTGAAAACCCCCGTGTTTTACAAGAGGCTTACGCTGATGCTACAAGTACTCCTTATGGGTGTATATTGGGTGTAGATTTCAAACAAGGTGTATCCGAATGGTTCAGATCTAGAACCCACACAAATGTTGGGTGCTGCGTGTACCTACACCGCAAAAGCTATAAAAACACCGACACTTCCCGATTACAGATCATTTCATAACCATGATTCCCAAAGTGCTGAAGCAGACCCCTCTGCAATGTGCGATGTACGATGTATCACATGAACCCGCATCAACATGTCGCTTTGCTGGAAACGGACGACAAGAAACTGATTGACTCTGTTTGCGAGTGTCCCTACAACACTTTAAAAGGGTTTCCGCCATCGAAAAATGCACAGAAGACAAAGTTACGTGATCCCGGCAGGTGTTGCGTAAGCTGGTCAAACGAGGAGCGTGGTGGAAGAAGAAGAGACGACTACTCGTTCAGAAAGGAAGAGCGTTCCTGCCCTTACTTTTAGCCTCTTTAATCAAATGTGTCCTCGGTTCCTTATCCAACAAGTAGATAATAGAACACACGAAAAATATCATATTGGTGTCCCCAGAATTATTACATAGCTACGAGCAACACCACCAACATGTGTTACCGGCCATAAATCTAGTGGTCTCCAATCTGGACAAGGAAATAGAAAACAATCTTGCTTCAAAACTTGATAAGTTTAAATGGACTTTATACCAACAAGTGCTACAGTGCTATCTGCACTTTAGTCAACACCCTACACTGCCTGAAAATACCACCACCACCACCACCACGAACACCCCTGAAATGTCTGTTATTCCCATTCCTGCTGTACTCATTACTGTGCCAATACAGGCACGTAAAAAATATGAACTTTTACTAGAAGATATTTCCCGAGGCGGTATCTCTTGGGACTCAAACGGGGAAGTGAGTATTCACGATATGCCTCTTCGTAGATCCAATATTGTGGATTTAGTCAACGATCTGGTCAGAGCAAGAAGACACAGCGAGCCGTCTGGGTGGCGAGAGTTTCTCACGGAACATAAAAAAAATAAACGTTCTGAAAAAATTTATTGTAAATCCGAAACGTTTGGCACCCATTAGAGATCCGACGCCCGTACCCCAACCACTTACACCGTCGCAACACCCTAAGAAGAAGAAGCTGAAAAGAGTGGACGAAAACAGGTGGCTGCCATTCCGAGCTTAATGGCTCGTTTAACCGACATCTATTACGACCCTTTTCATCCTACAGGGTTCGCAGGGGGGGCGTCGCTCATAAAGGCGTCCAAGAAAGATCCCGACAAAGTACGAGAATGGCTTCGTTTGCAGGACGCTTATACACTACACAAACCGGTGATAAAAAAGTTTCCACACAACAAGCACGTGTTGTCAAACATTGACGATTTCTGGAAAGCCGATCTCAACTATATTTGAAGTCTCAGAAAATACAACAACGGTGCAGTGTACTTTCTCACCGTCATCAACGTGTTTAGCAAGATGGTAGGGGTGAGGACGCTTCCATTTAATACGGGGAGCATCGGGAGAGACATCTTTCGGGACATTAAAAAAAAGACCGTAAACCTCTATGTTTACAGACGGACATGGAGAAATAGTTCACAGCACGGCTAGTCCGGAAATTTCTCGATAGTGAAGGCGTGCATTACTACAATACTCAAAATCTGGACGTGAAGGCAAGCATCGTGGATCGATTCAATAGAAATATGAAAGGGTGCATTTGGTGCTACTTAACCAAAAATAACACGCATCGGTATGTTTTTAAAAAGGGTTATACCACAAAGTGGTTGACTGAGATGTTTAAAATACGTAACGTTGTAGAGACTAATCCCAGGACCTTTATATTCAAAAATATGAAAGGTAAGCCTATCATGGGAAGATTCTACGATAAGGAGCTCAAAAAGACTTCGTATGTAGATGTTTACCTTATAGTGAACATAATCAGACGTTCCGGAGATAGAATATACGTTAAATGGTTAGGGTTAAACTCGATGCACAGTTCGTGGTGTAACAACTTACGTTGTAACAACACTTACCAACTGGGACAGCCAACTGGGACAGCCAACTGGGTCAACACGCGGCACTAACT
>CABEEJ010008832.1:0-13766 GCA_901482245.1 Timema douglasi
TCTCACAATCACCCTACCATTACACATTAGCGTAAGTGCGTATAACCCGAACGGGTAGTAAGAAGCGGTGCTAATAATAATAATAAGAGACATTGTGCAAAGTCATGTCAAGTTTCAAGGAGTGCATACAACAACGAATGTTACAATTCCGCTATGAGGGTGGCCATCTTAAGGATACAGTCTTTAAAAAAATAAGATTCAAGGGTATGTAAAAAAAACTCGCTCTTTTGTTATTTTAAGTTCAATTTGAAGCATTTATTAGTTAAAAGAGCAAATATATAGAGTCATTAAATGCGTCAACACTTTTAGCAGCACTCTATTTATTTTTAATTTTAACTTTTTTAAACATTCAATCAAGTAATAAATTACCATTTGGACCTGGAACCTTCAGCATACTCTACCATCTAGATATCCTGGTTAGTCTCATATACAGGGCCACTAGTCGCATGTTGGTGTATTGAACCTAGTTGTTGTGGTAAGCGGCCATCTATAGACCACATAACACTGTTGAGAAAGGTGGGAGCTCTAATGTTTACATGGTGTTACATGGGGGAGGAGGGTGCGTACACCATAGTATCATGGAACACACATCTAGTTAAATTACAATGTTAAAAACTAATAACAATGTTTGTTTTATCTGTTGGTAAACATGCTTGTAGACACTTTCTATTCTTATTAGTATTTGAGTCCCTCTTTTAGTATCACAAAAGCTTCCTAATGATATAGTGACATTCACACTTTATGTGAAAAGTTATGCGACGCAAGTGTAGATGGGAGGGGCGGCTAAGGGATCAGGGTATGTGTCTACTTGGTGTTACGTGGAGAGGAAGGGAGGGTCTGATAAGTTAAGAAAAAAGCGATACATGATTTATGAATGACCCCTAAATGGTGAAAGTGCCAGCCAATTAGAGCCATCCACACTCACAGCCGCTTATCTGACTTAAGGTAGGATGGGGAAGAATGAGAGTTGATGTCAGGGTTTTTGCAATTTATATAACAATTGTTTTAGCCAACCTACAAAAAATATTTATCCAGTAAAAACATTTAGTTTAATTTCTTCCCATAGTAATCTGAACAGTTCTTAAGTATGTCATGCGCATTTGATGAGAAATTTTTTAAACATAGAGAAAAATTTTCATCAAATTCCTGAGAGCCAAGAACTGTTGAAATTACCATGTGAAGAAACTTAAACTCAGTTTTTACTGGAGATATAGTTATAAAAACTGAAATGTCTGGACTTTACTTGCATTTCTTAGCTTCCCCCCTCCCATCACCCCCCGCCCACACACATTAATGTTGTCAAGCGATTATAGCCATTTAATTTGTATTTCGTTTTGTTTGTTGTGTATTTTAGCAAACTACACAGATGTTATTGAGCGCGACTCTGGTGCCCCACACTTTCCCGTCAGGTTCTGCGTCGTCTCAGATGTTGAGAAAGCAAAATGCCAATCACTCAAAGTCTCGGCGTTCTCTCGGGACATCAGACCTGCCTTTGATTGCGTGCAGGAGCAGTCCATCGAGGACTGTCTCAAGACCATTAGGGATGGGGGTGCTGACGTCATCACACTGGACGGCGGTGAGGTCCACACAGCCGTAACGTAAGTGGAAAGCTACCCTTGGAAGCCCTTTTCACCATTGGTTCGAGGTCATTTTGTACTCTAATGACAGGTGACCCAAGAGAACCAACACATTTTTACTCATCCACCTCATAAATATGATTTGGTATTTTTTCACCATGTCTTAGTATCCATTTGAGTTAAATGAACAAATCAATCACGCTGATGGGATAAGAATGAGGAAGGTAAAATTTAAAAGGAAATATACCTGCATTTGTAGGAAGGGAGAATGAAAAATAATGTAGGAAAAAACACCCGCCCAGGATTCAAATCCTGATCTCTCCGTTACCAGCAATCCAGTACAACACCAGAGTGACGTATTAGACCACACACCAAATTATGTTGATTGGCAGAATATATTTGCAAGGTGGAAGAGTATTGAAACGTTGTAGCAACAGCTCAACTGTCAAAAAAAGTAAAGGTTACCTACCATTAACTCCTTGTAACAATGATGATAATTATAGTTTGTAGATAAGATGGCTCTTTACAGTAAAATTGTTTTAGAGATATTAGTAATGATGGGAAATGGATTTTAGACACTATAATAGTGGTTCTCACCTTTTTTTTTGTTCATGGCACACTATCCTTTGTAGTGAGCCCTCGTGGCAGCAATTTGTACAGTCGTAACACAAGTTTGTTTGTATTCTGGCACATTTTAGGTTTAATGTTAGTTACTGACACATGTTATATGCAGTATTGTGTTATTTAAAAAACAAAAAATCAAGTTCAGTATGGATAAGTTTATGATTATAAGAAGAAAAGTTGAAGATGAATTAGTTACAAAATGTAACAGTAACAAAAGTGAGGACGAACCAATTCCAATTGTGTGGTGAAAGCAGTACAGAGGTAATTGGAATCTACTGGAACAATTCATAAGTACCAAGATAGTTATCTAAGCTTTGGATTTTCATTCAGTGGACCTGTACCAGAATGTGTCATCTGTGGAGAAAAACTAACAAACAAATGTGTGGTACCTGGTATATTGAAAATACATTTGAATGCCAAACAGTCACTTAACTGGAAAAAAATAAAAACTATTTTGGGTGATTTTTTTTCATCAGAAGCAAAACAAGCAAAAGCTATGATTCGTAGAACAACTATTTCTGAAAAATCACAAGTGGCGGTTATAAAATTACTGAAAGAGTAGCCAAAAAATGTCAGCCCCACACTATATATAGTTGAGGATTCACGGCATGCCTAGTGAATCTCCTCTGCCACCCCTTGAGAACCGCTGCAACGTCCTAGCTGCATAATGTCTGGTGTTATATTAAGACAGCTTCACAAAACTTGTTCATCGTTGGCATGACGATCTGTGATGCTTATGTCGAAAAGTAAAGAAGTGTTATAAGAAATATCATTCAAACTGAAGTTAAGTAAGAGAGCTGGAGGCATTACTTTTCATTCAACCCTCTTTTTTATTAAGCACCGTGTCTTACTTCCCATTCAGGTTATACACTTACGTACTAATTACGCTAAATTCGAGAATGACTTAAGAACAGCTTATCGGTGACCTGGCGGTCTAGGGGTAAGGTGTCAGACTTTTGTGTTGGCGGCCGGGGTTCAATCCTCGGTCCCGGCATAGATTTATCTGATTACCAAACCCTTCCTTCACCTCTGACAAGACTTCTTGTGAATGTGGGGAATGCCAGGCCTCCACCGTGGTTCGGATTCCACGTTAAACTGTAGGTCCTCCATTTCATTTCACAATCACCCTACCATTACACGTTAGCGTAAGTGCATACAACCCAAACGGGTAGTAAGACGCGGTGCTAATAATAATAATAATAATAATAATAATAATAATAACAGCTTATCAATAGGGTTCTCTAGAATATGTAGGAAAAAGGCACATAAAAATGACATTTTCATCTTCTTGCAGGCAGTACAACTTGAAACCGATCTTGTCTGAGCAGTATGGGGAGCATGGAGGTCTGTACTACGCGGTGGCTGTTGTGAAGAAATCCTCTAGTTACCAGTCCATCTCGGACCTGAGGGGGGCAAAGTCCTGTCACACCGGTTACGGCAGGACAGCAGGTAGCACCATCAGTCAGGCCTTACCCTTTATTTGTCTGTATTAAATCATCTAGGATTTTAATGTGCGTGTTTAGACATTCAATTTCATCAGAGTAATGATTAATTAGTTAAAGACTCTTTACAGAATACTTCACATACACATTAATAATACGACCATACTATTTATACTCATGCATTCCCTTGGTGTTACAAACAAATACGATTTATATGAACAACTTGGGGACTTCGGTAATGTGCAGCCAAGCTCTTAACAAATGTCCTAGTTTTGATTATCTTTCCCAAGCTTAATTTTTAAGCTAGATTGTACTTTGTCACAGGTTTCCATCAACTATCACAACCCACCAGAAAAAAAAAATGTATATACACACGCAATTAGTAATAATTAATGATACATCTCCCAACTTTTATTTAAATAAGTAGACTACCGCAAACTGTTTAACAATAGCTCTTAAATGAATTTATTAAGGTTTATCATCGTGGAATAATTTATATAGAACTGTATACACAAACACACTAAATGAGTAGGGATAAGGAAGGTAAAATTTAGAGAAAACATCTCTGCAATTTAACATAGACCGTTTAAGAAAAAAAAAAACTCAATATATCCAGCCGGGATTCTAACTCATACCTCCTTGACACCTTCTCAATAGACTTATCACTTTATCCACATACCAATGATTTAAAAAAATTATTTATCAGTTTTAGAGATACTTGACAATTGAGGTTGTTAGTCCCGGGAATCAAACATTTAGTCGACTTTGATATTGTTTGTACAATGTTTTCACAAATCTAAAAAAGTTTATATTTCATTCACACTGGGACTAAACCAAGTCTTCAAAGTTTGGTTGATCAGAATTTTGAAGCATAAATCATCAAAATATTATAATTAAGACAAAAAAGGAAATAGTGATAAGTCATTCATATCATGCTTGTCCTAAATGTTCACCACTCTTTCTTACAAATTTTAAATATACACTAGGTTTACCCTGATAGGTAACAGTTTCAGCTCGACAGATTACACTAAGGTTATCTTATAAACTTCACCCTGGTGGTATAACCCTTCAAGGTAAACTTGATACCTTTCAAGGTAAATAGTGACTACCTTAAAAGTGATGAGGTAAAAAAACAACATATTATTGGTTGTTTAATTAAGTCAGGCAAATTTCATTTTTTTATAATTATTAATATATTATTTGTGGTGAAAAAAATTAGTTTATGATTCTTACAAAATTGTTTAGCTATTTATAAACAGTGTAGCTAGAAATAAATATGGGATCGTTTTAAATCAACACTACAGAAAGTTAACTTTTTTTTTAATTCATAAAAATGTCTGTTGTTACACACATATTATATTTCCAGGATGGAATGTACCTTTGTACACACTGTTAATCAAGAACCTGATAGAGAAAAATATCTGCCCATACACCAAGGCCGTGTCAGACTTTTTCTCCGGGGGCAGTTGTGTGCCCGGGGTACTTGCCCCTGCTAACAACCCTGGTAATAACAACCCCACCAAGCTGTGTGACTTGTGTGCCGGAAATGTTGATGAAGGTAACAAATGGTCTAATTTTCATAGATAGGCTCATTTAGATAATATAAAAATCCTTTGTGGCCTAAAGTGTTATTTTATAGATATTGTTAAATATCAAAAGCCATAGCTGCAGATCACAAGACTTTACCTATGAGTATATGTAGGTAGTTTATTTAAATTTTGTAAATGTCAGATACCTACCAAAATCCTCTTATAGCACTGACACTAAGGTTGAGGAAATTAACCCGCTTTGATGGCCATATGGTCTAAGGTGTCACTTTCATATTAGACTAGAACGACAATGACAGAAAGATCGGTGTCTGAATCCCAGCTGCATTGAGGGTGTTTAAAAAAAATATATTTTCCACTATCTCTTTATGCAAACATGAGTACACTTCTTATAAGTTCAACCTCCATCCCTAAATCATTTGTTTATTAGTACATTTGCATATAATCTAAACAGGTAGTAAGAGGCGATACTGGAAAAAAAAATGGAAATTAAATATTAAAAAGTCCTACTATAGCAAACTTAAACCAACATAAAAAGATAAGATAATTTATGGGTAAGCTGAGTCATGAACATTCATAAAGGGGCACACTTAACGATGTCAAAAATGGAATTTTTATGGAGTTATTTTATTTAACAAAAAGTCAACTGAATCGAAAGTGTAATTGTTGATGTTTAGAACGCCTCCCATTTTCCTCTATGATACATACACACTAAATCCCAAAACATTATCGATATATAGTATAGTATTAGATTTAAAACAACTTAATAAAATAACTAAATTCAAGTCACAGTCACAAAACTAAACTTATCTACACTTATAAACCTTTTAAACACACAATATATTATCAAAATGTAACATTCATGAGTCGGGGATAGCCGGCTTACTGGTCGTCTTCAGTGGCCGAGATGAACAGTTGCATGCACATAACCCTCTATAGCTCCCCGCAGGCCTGATTCTCCGAGTGCTTTAGGTGGTAAGGTACCAGCTTATCTTGCCAAAAGGAAATGACACATTCACTTCATGCGCTTGCTAAAACTTCACTACAAATTAAAGATGACTATTATATTTCAATTTTTACATTTGTTTTATGTAAAGGGATGTTTTTTTTATTCTTTTTCAAAACCTTTTGGAATAGCTGAGCTCATCCCGTCTATCCTGACGCTTCGCTACTGGTAATTTTTATTTTTATTTTATTTAGCACCGCGTCTTACTACCCGTTCGGGTTATACGCTTTAAGTACTAATTACGCTAATGGATTAGGAATTGGGAA
This sequence comes from Timema douglasi, assembly GCA_901482245.1. Taxonomy (NCBI): domain Eukaryota; kingdom Metazoa; phylum Arthropoda; class Insecta; order Phasmatodea; family Timematidae; genus Timema; species Timema douglasi. Next base: position 6,463 of record CABEEJ010008832.1, read on the forward strand.
ACCATTTAGGAAAAACCACCCCCAGTTCACCCGACCGAGATTCGAACGTCGATCTCCCCGTCCTCAGCAGCCGAGCTCAACACGACAAGCACGTTAGCCAACTACGCCATCGAGGCGGGTTACTGGTAATTAGATGGTACAAATTGGAGCACAATGATTCTAATGCCAAAATAATTAGTTAAATTGAAACTTGCCACTGTATTAGATTAAGTTTAAAAATATATTTTGTGCAAACTATTGTTTTTTTTAATATCTTTATTGTATAGAAAAATTAATTTCTTACATGTCAATAAATGGTCTAACTTGTAACCAACACAAATATTTTAAAGACATAATTAATATGCATCAACAACTAAGTTGCCAAAATATAGAACACAACACATACATTTTAAAATTTGTTTGTACTGTAACTAATGTAATTTATTTTTCCAAATGTACAGATGGCGCCAAAAGTAATGATATTAAATCATTTACAAGTGAAGTTGGATGCCATATTTTTGATCATGAAATAGACTTCAAATACTTTTGTTTGAATATAGCTCCAAGTTTATGGGCCATATGAGCAAAAGTGGTACATTCCAAAAACAAACTATAAGCATAGAAAATGTGGCCAAATTTTTTGAAATATTTTATTCATAAATGTTTCAAAATATGTTATTCCCATTTTAACTTTAGCTTCATACATATAATAGCAATTAACTCAACCCCATTTTTAGTAAACCAATCATGAAATAAAAATAAGTTTCTTTAGTCCTTTTAGTCAAATGATATCCTTAAAAAAAGGGTTTAAAAATAACAATAAAAAAAATATTAGTGGACACCTAAGTAAAGATTAAGTCCGGTTGAAATATACTAATCGGTTCTAAAGTTATAACAAATACATTATTTGTATGTAATAGGAAATATGATATTCCATTAAACCGGTAGTTTAATAAAAAGCAAAATGTTTACTAGTCAGTATTTCACAAATTTTAAAAACATATTTTAATTAATCTTATTTTTTTGTTGTTAAGGAAATAAAAATGTAAAAATACATAATTTAACTCTCAGACAAAACAATCTTGTTTATCTTTTCAAAATGCCATTTATGTTTAGCATGTCAAAATATAAATCTGAACAGTGTGGACTTGAGCCATTATTATTAAGAAACATAAAATAAATAAAGAGATACACAAGTATATTTGGTGTGTAAAACTTATATTGATGTGGTATAATAATTGTGCTAGGTGACCGCCAGAAATCCCATTGTGCTGCCAACTCTGAAGAAGCATACTACAGCTACACTGGTGCATTCAGATGCTTGGTATCAGGTGGTGATGTTGCTTTTGTCAAGCACACAACAGTGCTTGAGAACACAGGTAAACAAATTACTTCAAACCTAAGTATCATTTCCACTAAATTAACTTTTTATATATTGTAATGAGAATACCTTTTGAATTAGTTATATGTTTTAGTATATTATCTTGAAATATTAATGTATTACATACATTAAAAAAAACGCATTGGTTAGCACATAGACGCACCCCTCCTGCCTAAATACTTACAATAGGTAATAGTTACTTTTGTTTTAAAAATCACCTAAACAAAAGTGTTTAGTATAATGGCCAAAATATCTTATTTAATGTAATACAAAGCAAGTCTTTGAGATTATAAAATTGTATATGTTTCTCATTGTTGAGATATTTATATGAAAATACAATGCAAGAAAATTGACTGAATCATCCATAAAAAGTTGAAAGCATAAAATAAAATCCTTATTTTTTAGTTACTTTGGTACTGGTACTTAAAGTAAAAATACTAAGCTGTTGTCTATTGATTTAGAACTATAAATTGCTTTGTCCATTCTCTTGTTTTTAAAACAAAATCAATTTCCTATGTTTATTAGCGCTTGTTACCAATCAATAAGGAACCATATGAGCGAAGTAGTAGAGTTAACACATAGTTTAGACATCCCAATTATAGATGTGTTGTATACAATTTATAATATTCTCATATGAATATAATTTTATTACAAATATATTCACTTTTCAATGGATTGAACTTGACGGGAAGCAGAGAAAGCAATATATTGCACATCTTTATTTGGGAGGCTTATATGATGTTTTAATTATAGCTCATAGTCCATTCATATGGCCTCTCCTCCGTGATTGCTAACAATCTCTTCTTTGTGCTATATATTAGCATCTATGTAAGAATTAACAATTCTTCTGTCTAGTCAAAAAAATCTAAAAGCCCAAAAGAGCTATGAAGCTGAAATTTTTCGGGCAGGTAGCTCCTAACCTAAAAAGTGCAGAAATACTTGATGAAAAAAAAATTCCCATGGGCTCCTGAAACAAGGGTGGGAGTTCTAAGAAAAACCAAAGTTGAAAAAAATCTCAAAGCCCAGAAGAACTAGGAAGTTGGAATTTTGCAGGCAGGTAGCCCATAACTCCAAAGGGTATAAGCATAATTGATGATAGAAAATTCTCATGGGTATCGCCAAAATGAGAAGTTTCAAAAATCCCAAAATATGGAAATAGAGACCTTTCCAATGTCATAGAGCTGATATTTTGTATTCATGCTCTTCCTGTTAAAAAAAAACTCAAAATGGGCAGTCTGAAACCTAAAATTATTTAGAGGGAGGAAGGGGTGGGGGAGGGGCGAGGCAAAATTGGGAAAGGGTTCAAAAAACACAATATGATGTGATACACAATAAAGCAAACTCCTTGACAGTTTCTTTAGTAAATTATATTGTTGGAAAAACTTTTTCATTTAAAATTATAATATAGTTGATGATTTTAATAAAGAGGGAGAGACAGACACTGATAGTTCAGAGTTGATTTTGTTATCCTGACAAACATGTGACGAAACTCTTCAAGAAAGACGTTAATCCAGTGAGACAAAGAAAGCCCACAATTAACTACGTGGAGGGATGCGCATAATTACCCTTCTGAGGGGTGTAGCCATTATATTAAGTGACATTATATTTCCCATAGATGGAAATAACAAGGAGAGCTGGGCGTCGAACCTCCGCTCTGAAGACTATGAACTTTTGTGTCCGGACGGAGGTCGCAAGCCTGTCTCACAGTACTCGAGCTGTAATCTAGCTCAAGTTCCTCCTCACATGGTATGTAAAATGATTGTTTTGGCCATTAGCAACTTTTCATTTTATGTACGTGTTCCAAACCCTAATTCCCATCCAAGATCAGTATTTAATTAAACCATGGGGTAGGGATGATTGAGGTGATGTACTCAAGTTTGCATGGAAGATGAAGGTAATGTTTTGAATAAATGAACTCAAATTTGCATAAAAGAAGAGTGGGAAGCGACTTAGGATAAATATCTTGGTACTCTAAATCAGGATTCTAGCTCTGACCTCTCATCATTCGCCAACTAGATTAGATGAAACCGAAGCATTTCACGATCTAATTCAATGTACAAAAATATGATAACGTGCATTTGTTGGAGACACTGACTAAGATGCACGATCCAACCACTGCACCAATCATCAAAGGTGCTGCAGTAGCACAAGCATCACGAGTTAGCCAATCACATAACTTTCACTTACACAGTTCTTTTTCCGTCACCAAAACGACCGCGTCGTTTTGTGCTCACGCTAACCTTATTTTTGTGTTAATTAGCCCACTAAGTGTATTTGTAGATTCTATGTTCGTCTCGGAAGTTAATTTTGTGTACTCGACATTAACCTTTGCTAACAGCATTTACCATCATTTGTCTAGAAAAGTTGTGTAACACCTTCCTTTGTCATTCTAGCACCTTGACATTTATTCCCTCAAATCAGCAACGTGTTTGTCAACTTAACTAGGGGTCATGGGTTCAAATTCTGCCATGGCCGAAAAATTTATCAATTGTGAAATGTGGGTTTCTCCTTTCACAGTGGTGAATTAATGGCTAGGAGCTGGGTGTTGTGTCTGGCCTAGATTTAAGTTAGTTTAAAAGTTGTGTGCTGATATAATCAGTTGGTTCAGAAAGTGCACATTAAATACTTTGAATAAATGAAAAAAAATTGTATTTATTAATTGGATAGTAAGCTGAATCCATATATAGGTGGTAGATGTCTTCATTAGCAGACCCCCGAAATAGAAACCAAAATTCTCTAGACCTGCAATAGATTACAATAATATAGTAAAGGGGATAAGAGAGTTTTTAGCTGATATGGTAAATGTATACATAAGGTGGTTTAAATTTAAACATAACATAATATCCTAATGTGTCTGTCTTTACACACCCTACAGAAGATCGTAGATGATCAATAAGCGGTACCTTTGCACACTTATAGTATAGATCACAAGACAGAACTTAACAAAGCCAGATATTAGATTTTTATTTTAAATAAAAATCTAATTAATTTAGTTTGATCTCACTTTAACCACTCTTATGAAATAACCGAAAGAGATATTTATTTACAAGCAAAACCTAGCCTTCCATGTGCTTATCAAATGAAGGTTAGGCTTTGTTAGGTCGGTTAATATCATAACCTGTCATAGACAGAGACTGTGCTATTGACATGTGAGGGGTTGGTTGATAAAACGTTTTTGTAAATTTAAAGCTTATCTAGCCCCTTTGAGCCTCTAATATATTTTTTTTTGCACCACATTTTACCATCTGTTCAAGTCATTCTCATATGGACTAATTATGCTACTGAGTTAAAGAAGAGGAAGGATGAATTTATTGGAAGTGTATCCACATCTGCGTGGAGTAAGAGTGAAATCCATTTAAAAAAATTCTCAGTACACTTGGTCAAGATTCTAACCCTAATCTCCCTGTCATCGTCAGCTTAGCCTACAGTAGCCCCGTGGCTTCTTTGGTGCTAACTGACTGCTCACAGCTGACTTCTGACAGTCAATATTTAGGTATATACCTACATTTTGACGCTCAGAAACACATGTTTTTGCAGATAATATGGTTCGGCGTAGGGATACATAATTTGTTCTGGTAACTTTTCAAAGCTTTTATCTGTCAGCTGTGAGCTGTCAGTCAGCACCAAAGAAGCCATGAGGCTACTGTAGCAAAAAAATTATGCCTTAGACCAAGAAACCATTGAAATAGGTGTCTAATAACAGAACAGGAAGTTACAACTTCAGTAATGTTAACATATTGTCATCCGCAGTGAATGTGTGTGTTTTATTTAAAGTGTTTGTTCGTATTGTATAGTAATCATATCGTGTATAGGCACTAGTTTTAGTGAAGTATGTTTATTGTGTAATTAATGTTTTTTCTAAATGTTCTTTAACTCAAAACAATCCTCTTTTGTTAATTGCTCCCATGTTATTCCGTGTGGTTAAAGTTTTCCGGTAAATCAAGGTAGTCTTGATCCCATTAAAATTTAATTTATCAATATTTTAGTGTACTTAGAACTAGTGCCCTCTTGTTATTGTTGTATTAAACGGGATATTAAAAAACCCCAAGTGTTGTGACTACAAGTTATAGCTAAGCAACTAGGTGTACCAATATTCATACTTATAAATTGGTTGTACCATTCCATAGATGGATGGTACAGGCACTGAGCCGATGTTAGCTGATATCTTTTTCCCTCATCAGGTTGTGACCAGTCACACCAAGTCTGACACATCAATAGAAACGATAAGACACGCTCTGTTGAGCGCCACAGACTTGTACTCCAAGAGACCAGACCTCTTCAAATTATTCGGCACTTACCTCACTAAGAAGGATCTGCTCTTTAAGGTAATGAAGACTTCAATTACCCTGAAAGATAGCAGTTATTACCTTACATGATTCCTCTTTGGCCATATCTTATAAGTCGCACCATAGTGGATTCATTCGAGATAAGTTTGTTACCATTCAGAGTAAATTAAGTGTCTTTTTTGTTCGTTTAAGCTTGGATATGTTTAAGTGAGTTTTTGATCAATATTTTTTAAATTACAAGATACTGTTAGTCCTTTTGTGTTCTCTGGATTGACACATTTTTGTGGAACCTTGTCTATTATTTGCATTATTACTTGAAATGTTCAGGTTTATTGATTTTTTTTATTAACAACTTATTAGTAGAAACTATATTAAATACATGCATTAAAGATATTTTATAACAATGGTATTGTTGTGGACGGGAACAATGTTTATTTTAGAACCAAAATGATCCTAAGCACATTTTAACATCCTTAAGATAATTAAAAAATTTTGGAAAGTATACCTACCTTAAAATTGTCATTCAAATGAAGTATTTTGTTTGAGTTCTATAAAGTATTTTACAGGGAAAAAATAAAATATAATACTGCATTAACTATGAGACAAACTTTTTCCCCCCACATATACAAGGTCTCCATAAATTCACGGATACAGACTGTACCACACGATTCTGTGCCCTAAACTAAGTAGAACATACTCTTTGGTAAAAATACATTAGGCCCTCAGTTCTTGAGAAAAACTACATGAAAATTTTGGAAACAGTAGAAGAAAGAGGTTATGTGGCAAAGCTGTGCCTACTTTGAGTTAGTGGTAGGGCATAGGGCTAGGTAAATATTCGAGCTCAGTCGTATCAATTAGGCCATGGAGTACACAAACGTAGACTATTAGGACATGGTAATGGTCATGGGTGCATCAAGCAGCCAAGCTGGACCTGCGGCACAATTGTACGCTGATCGCTATACCGACAGATGGCACCCAAGTGTAGATGTGTTTCACTGGTTGGAGTTGCGTTGCCGAGAGACTGGTCAAATGGGACCAGCACAGCGCGTGGATGCAGGACGGCCACGCAATGTGTATACAGCGGATCTTGAGGTTGCTATACTAACTGCTGTCCAACAGCACGCAGCACACGTGACATTGTGCAGGCTACAAACGTATCAAAGTCAGCGGTACACCAGGTTCTGTATGATGAGGGCTACCACCCATATCATTAAACCGCAACGCAGCATCTGCTGCCAGGTGATCTTCCTTGCCGTGTAATTTTTTGTGAGTGGCTTCTGCAACAACATGAGGCGGATGAGGATTTCGTCAGTCACATACTGTGGACCGATGAAGTTTGTTTTATACGTGATGGTATGACTAACTCTCACAACAACCACCTGTGGGCACCTGCTAACCCGAAAATCCCTCAAGTTCTTAGAAAAGTTTCGGTATGTATGGAACTCTAGTGGGCGCCGTTTGAACCTAGGAGGGCTTGGTCAGTCCATCACGCGGCGTGGTTATGCTCGGTTATGTTCTCGTCTCGCCGAACTATTGTCAAGAGACGCTGGGATGGTGAAATGGAGTATCTTATTTAATTGTAGCCAAATGCTACAAGACAACACCTATCCCCGCAAGTGGATTGGGTGTGGAGGGGGCAAGTGGATTGGGTGTGGGGG
>CABEEJ010008833.1:7806-21757 GCA_901482245.1 Timema douglasi
CCCCCCCCCCCCTTTTATCCCTTCTTTCAGGCCGTAATGATCAGAACAGACGCGCTCACGCAGTTTAAATGTCGGGCTCGTCTAGTTTGGTTTAGACGGTGACGGGGAGGTCACGGTTAGAATCCCGGCCGGATGTAATGTGAGCGTTTTCTCTGCCCCTATATTGTTTCCAACTCTCTTCCTACATGCAAATTAGGGTGCGTTTCCTTTTTTTTTACCTCCTCATTCTTATCCCCATCAGCGTAATTAAACGCGTGCGCCCCAGACACGCAGAGAGAGATACCAGATCAGGAGGTCCCAAACGCACAGACCCAGTTCCCAAGAACCTTATTAGTAGGTGCAAGGGAAGGTTAGGCTAACCATAAATACACTCATGTTGTTCAGCACCACGTCTTACTACCCGCCCGGGCTATCCCCACTTAATTAAACAAATGAAATATGGAGGAGGAAGGTAGAATTTAAAGAAAATGTGCCAGCATTTTAGTGATGAGAGAGTTGGAAGCTATATAGAGGAAAATGAGAAAAAAAACCACTCGATATAACAATCCACGATTCAAACCTTGAACTACCCTGTAAGTGGCAAGCCAGACAAGAGCGACGACTTTGCCCGCGTGCCCACACGTACGGGTTTAAAAAAATTCTCTAAAACCTTTTAATCTGTAACACAAGATTATTGTTAATCATAACGATTGGGGTGGGGAGGGGGGATTCTTTTTTTGTCACTTTCCCATTTTTTTCGTGATTTTATATTTTCAAATATTTACAAAATTTTCACATTTCATACACTTTTGGATCCCACCAAAAGTTAGTCTCTGGCCGCCACTGACCCTTCATTAACAAACGTTAAATAAGGGTTTCAAATTTTGAAAATTATTATTATTATTATTATAAAAGCATTTAAAAATGGTGTAAAAACCTACAAACAAACATTTATAATTTGTGTGAATAAATAGTTTTTTTTTTGGTAGGAGGATGCGAAGGTCAGTTTTTAAATTATAGGCAAAACTTTGAACATGCAAAGCAAATTCTAAAACGATGAGTAAGTTTTTCGTGTTTCCATTAATTTTAATTTTTAAACTATCCATCAAGTACATCTAGATAAGAAATACTCCGCAAGCCTCCACGGACCGTCTCACTAACCACTCGACCACGAGGACAACGCTCCTGGCGGGAAACTACGCCATTTATAATATCCTGGCCGGTTGTGGCTTACGTCCGTCGCGACGCCGAGTTCCACCTTGATGGCTTGATACCGCCCGCACGACACAGTTACTTGCTTAGTTACCGCGGGTCGTTGTGTTAGTTGATTTATCGCGTACACACCTAATCCCTACCCTATTAGTGGATAGCCTGGACGGGTAGTAAGACACGGTGTTACAAATGTGAGATGACAACATTTCACAACATTGTCCTAAATAACCACAGTCTGGACTTGTACAATCCGATTTTAGTAGGAAGGACCTTTTTAGAAAATACAAACATTTCGCTACGGTCAACAACGATATAGTTTTACTTTTGTTTTTAGCGCCGCGTCTTACTACCCGCTCTGGTTATACGGTTATGTACTAATTACGCTAATGGTTCTAGGGATTAGGAAGGTTATATGTATAGAAAGTGTATCCACATTTGCGTAAGAGAGAGAAAGAAAAACTATTTAGGGGAAAAAACTCAATAAGCCCGACCGAGATTAAAACCTCGATCTCTTCATCATTTGCAATCTAGTCTATTGCGATAGTAGCGCCTTAGACTATGCGGCCACCGAAGCGGGTGATAACATTTTATTAAATTATTGTTGTTACTTTATAGTTATTGATAATATATACCAAAAGTGACAGCTGCAGATCTCATGACTTGACGTATGAATACATGAAATAAACTTTATTAGATTCTCTAGTTGACAGATAAGGCTCTTCCTACCAGAAACCTTCTATAGATACAATATTTAATATTGGCGTTTAAGTAAGACTCGCCATTTTACTTTCTGTCGACTCATCGAAGAGAGAGAGAGGTATTTTGATTGTTAAAAAAAATATAATTTGAGTTTTTTATGGATGTCAACGTGTCATGAAGGGCTCGCCCGAATTGCGCCAATTCTCTTAGCTCGGACCCGAATTGCGCCAAGAGCTTAAAAGTGCCCCCCAGACCGGACCCGAATTGCGCCAATACCCCCCTTCCCAAGACAGGACCCGAATTGCGCCAACTCTGAACACAAACAAATATTAATGCTATGTCTGGCGGTAAGAAGGACACAAGTCAAAAAATATAATTTAGTTAACTATATTTAGCTAAAAATCAAACAATATTATATCAAAGTGAAATTTACGTTTTTAAAACATTTTCAATAATAGCTATATGTATGCTAAATAATAGTATAACAAACATAATATAAACAAGTCATACAAAGGAGTTTTGGAAGGACACACACTTCACTAAACTTAATATATCTATTTCTCCATTCCTAAACTGTTTAAGTTTGTTTCAATGAACGATTGTTTCAACTTAGACCTACTATCCGTCTTTTGCACATTACCTTCTCTTACACTGTTGATTCGAATGTACGTGTCAGTTTGGACCGATTTTCAATTTTGTACGAAGACAAAAATCTTTAGGTGCGTATTCAAAGGTTCCATCCATTAACACAATTTCATTCTGGCACAAATACTCAAGATTCGAGTCACAAGAAAATATCACGATCGCCTTCTCTTTTTCGTTTCTCAACAAAAAGTTTTCGTCTTGAATAGTTTTTATTTCAATTGAATCTATGGCAAATTGAATTTCTTCGGAAGATTTAGGCAACTTTGGCAGTGTTTTTAGTTTAGTGAAGTTGATGTTATTCCTGATACATTTATTGTCCTTGCGGGTCAATGTTTTTATAGTTTTTTTCTGTGTCTGTACCTCTGTGTGGATTAACTTTGAAGGCGTTACTTCAATCTCTTCAGCTTTCCTCTTAACTGCGTTGCTAATGGATCTTCTGTTCAACTCTTGATCTAGTAGTGGTTCGTGGTTGTGTTCGTTTTCAGTCCGCGAGAAAATATTTCCACCATCAAGAGTAAATATTTTAGCCTTGCAGTCCTTTTTAGTGCATCTCCACCTCTCTTCCCTCGTCAACTTGAATTGATTCACCTGTCGATACGTATAATTATTATAGACAATCAGAACTTTCCCCTTTTCACTATAAATCCTTTCCATATCAATAATTCTCGCTAATATTATTACAGTTCACACAAAACCCGGAAAAAAAAAATACACCGGGACAGTTACTGTTGTCGAGACAATAAGTATTGGACAGACCGATGTCAATAATACTGTTACAAGTCTTGTTGGGGGCACTTAGGGCGTTTTTACATTCCTTTACTAAGGGGAGGGAAGACATGTCGTGGCGAGAGCTTGTTTGCGATGGTCTTTGTTTGTATCATCCCCCCCACCTCCCTCACCAACTACCTGAACTTGACTTGGCGCAATTCGGGTCCGGGATTAGTAAACAAATTTTAATCCCTTAATAACTGGCGCAATTCGGGTCTGCCCGTCATGAACCCCTGAACGCGAAAAAAAAATGTTTTTGCGATACCATCTGTCAGTTTGTCGGTTTGTCCGTCCGTCCGTCCGTCCGTCTATCTCGGCCTATAACTTGGTATATAGGGTTTTCAAAAGGTTCCCGCGAGCGGTTTTTGGAATTAGATATATGACCTAACATTTAGGGTTGTTTACCTAAGGACGAAAAGAGAAACAATATATAAGTATATATGTGCCTATATCTCAAAAAAATATTATTTCTATAAAATATTCTTTCAAATAAAAGTGTTTATCTTTAATTATTATTATTATTAGCACCGCGTCTTACTACCCGTTCGGGTTATACGCACTTACGCTAATGTGTAATGGTAGGGTGATTGTGAGATGAAATGGAGGACCTACAGTTTAACATGGAATCCGAACCACGGTGGAGGCATGGGATTCCTCACATTGACAAGATGTCTTGTCAGAGGTGAAGGAAGGGTTTGGTAATCAGATAAAACTGTGCCGGGACCAAGGATTGAACCCCGGACCCCCAGTACAGAAGTCTGACACCTTACCCCTAGACCGCCAGGTCACCTTTATTTTTAATAGTAGGCCTACTACAACTTTGCTACGATAGTTTGTTTCGTGTCTCAAATAGTTGCGGAGATATGAACAATATTAGAAATATCTGCTGGGGTAAAATACCCTCCAAGTCATTTTCGTGGGGAAATGAGAGTTTCCATTTTGTTTGGAGTTCTAAGCAATGCCTTGGAACGAAATTTGGTCAAAATCAATTTTTAGCAGCGTGTATTACTACGTGTTCCGGTTGTACGTACACTAATTACACTAATAAGCTATGGATAAGGAAGGTTGGATTTTGAGGAAACATACCCACATTTGCGTGGAGGAAAGGTGTAAAACCATTAGAAAATGATTGTATTGGGTCTCTTTTCGTCCCTAGGTAAACAAACCTAAATGTTAGGTCATATATCTAATTCCAAAAACCCCTCGGGGGAACCTTTTGAAGACCCTCTATACCAAGTTATAGGTCGAGATAGACGGACGGACAGACAAACTGACAGATGGTATCGCCCGAGTTCAGGGGTTCATGACACGTCGACATCCATAAAACTTTAAAATTACATTTTTTTAACGATCAAAATACCTCTCTCTCTCTCTCTCTCTTCGATGAGTCGACAGAAAGTAAAATGGTGACTCTTACTTAAACTCCAATATTAAATATTGTATATATATAGATAGACTATGGAAATGGGGAGTTGAAAATGTACAGATCAAATCATATGTTTCTGTAACATTGTATATTATTTTATGTATGTTCTTAGGTGAAATGTTATTTTTTATCATTTTGTTTGTATAACAATGTTTCACATATCTTACGTACTATACGTATAAATTTAAATAAAGTGTAAAGTCTGTGTGGCACACCAACAATTTATTTAAATTGAAAGAGCTTGTAATTCCATATTAATGACAAAAGTTGGAAATTCAGGTACGCTCCACTCCCGAGTAACTAAATAAACTACATAAAAAAAGCACACAACGGGTATAGTCTGTTGTTGAGCCAGAGTAATATTGTTTTTTTTTAAACTCTGCCTTATCAGCTTTTCACAGATCACACAAACGTTAATTGAAAAACAGTTTTTTTGCGACTGTAAACAAGAGCCCATTACCCCATACAACCCCATACAACCCCATACCAGCTCCCGTACGAAAATCCTCCACTCAGTAAAACTCGTTTCCATGTTTAAAATCTCATCACATCAGTTACGAGGAAGAGAGGAGGTCGAAAGGAATACCTTACCACTCATTCCCTCGTGGCCAGTTATTTAATCCTCTATAAAAGGGGGAGGGGGTTTAAAATTGATTGGCTGGGAGTGTGGGTTGGGGTATGTATCCTTCCTAAATCCCGCAAGTATCGGAGCGCTTGTTGGCAGGGTAACTCGCCCTTTCCCCCCATATAAACGCGCCCCTGTCCTCCTCAATAGTGTAATCACCCCTCCCCCACCTTTATCCGCTTGATTGATGGGAAAACGAGAACGCACGGCGAGTGTTATCTTTTTTGTTTATAACTAGGTCAGCTCGTCTGTCCATAGATTTACAACAATCAGCTCGGACATAATGTCCTACTATGATAAACACACATAATGGCCTACTATTATAAACACACATAGTGGCCTACTATTATAAAAACACACAATGTCCTACTATGATAAACACACAATGTCCTACTATGATAAACACACAATGTCCTACTATGATAAACACACATAGTGGCCTACTATTATAAAAACACACAATGTCCTACTATGATAAACACACAATGTCCTACTATGATAAACACACAATGTCCTACTATGATAAACACATAATGTCCTACTATTATAAACACATAATGGCCTACTATTATAAACACACATAATGGCCTACTATTATAAACACACACAATGTCCTACTATGATAAACACACATACTGGCCTACTATTATAAACACATAATGGCCAACTATTATAAACACACACAATGTCCTACTATGATAAACACACATACTGGCCTACTATGATAAACACGCATAATGTCCTACTATGATAAACACACATAATGGCCTAACTATGATAAACACACACAATGTCCTACTATGATAAACACACATAATGTCCTACTATGATAAACACACATAATGTCCTATGATAAACGCATAATGGCCTACTATTATAAACACACATAATGTCCTACTATGATAAACACACATACTGGCCTACTATGATAAACACGCATAATGTCCTACTATGATAAACACACATAATGGCCTACTATTATAAACACACACAATGTCCTACTATGATAAACACACATAATGTCCTACTATGATAAACACACATAATGTCCTACTATGATAAACACATAATGGCCTACTATTATAAACACACATAATGTCCTACTATGATAAACACATAATGGCTTACTATTATAAACACACATAATGGCCTACTAATATAAACACACACAATGTCCTACTATGATAAACACATAATGGCCTACTATTATAAACACACATAATGTCCTACTATGATAAACACACATACTGGCCTACTATGATAAACATGCATAATGTCCTACTATGATAAACACACATAATGTCCTACTATGATAAACACATTATGACCTACTATGATAAACACACATAATGGCCTGCTATTATAAACACACATAATGACCTACTATGATAAACACACATAATGACCTACTATGATAAACACATTATGACCTACTATGATAAATACACATAATGGCCTACTATGATAAACACACATAATGGCCTACTATTATAAACACACATAATGGCCTACTATGATAAACACACATAATGGCCTACTATGATAAACACACATAATGGCCTACTATTATAAACACACATGACCTACTATGATAAACACACATAATGGCCTACTATTATAAACACACACAATGTCCTACTATTATAAACACACATAATGTCCTACTATGATAAACACATAATGGCTTACTATTATAAACACACATAATGGCCTACTATTATAAACACACACAATGTCCTACTATGATAAACACACATAATGGCCTACTATGATAAACACATAATGGTCTACTATTATAAACACACATAATGGCCTACTATTATAAACACACATAATGGCCTACTATTATAAACACACATAATGGCCTATGATAAACACACATAATGTCCTACTATTATAAACACAATGACCAGAATGAACATCAGCCGACAGTCCAAACCGCTACAAACTCTGTCATGTGTTCAAACGCCAGGCCACACGTTCTGCAGCTGATCGTTTTGTTGACAGATGGTGGAAATGTTGGCTACTCTCACAGTTGTATCTTCCTAGAGAGAGGGTGCGACTGGCGTCCCCCCGTCCCCCGTCTTTAGTAAACATGAGGAGGGGAGGGAGGTTATTCCCAATGAGGGCCACTGACACCTCCCCCCCTTCCTCTAGGGGTGGTGTTCGCCTGCCACTAGACTGGGGGTGGCTAGAGAGAGCCCTTGACCCCCTGCAGCGATCCTTGTGAGACTGCTCTGCTTTGTGTCACATATATGGCTGAGTGGTTAGAGGGGTCGATTGTGAGACACACACATTTTCATACGAAGGGCCTTTTACAAAATACAAAACTATTGTCTTGCAGTCAACAGTGATAACATGTTACTATAGTATTATTATTGCTCTTGACCATTTTAAAACGAAAAAGTTATTAAATTGATCCCAATAAACCGTTGTCAAATGTCGGAAACCACACTTCGTTAAGTTTCATTGTTCAAGTTTAATCTTTTATCTAACTCCAAGGTTAATCTTGTATCTAATTCCCCTGTTAATATTGTATCTAATTCCCCGGTTAATCTTGTATCTAATTCCCTAGTTAATCTTTTATCTGATTCCCCGGTTAATCTTGTATCTAAACCAAGGTTAATCATGTATCTAATTCCCCGTTTAATCTTGTATCTAACTCCAAGGTTAATCTTGTATCTAACTCCAAGGTTAATCTTCTATCTAATTCCCCGGTTAATCTTGTATCTAACTCCAAGGTTAATCTCGTATCTAACTCCCCGGTTAATCGGATCTGAGTGCTCTCTTAATGTAATTGTTGGTTTTTTCAACCGTGGACTCAGCTCAGTGAAACTTCCTACTTCAATTCCATTAAAGGGTCAGATAATTGAAACCCGGATGGAGGGGATGCATTATAGTATTTAAGTAATGACACATTCAACCACCTAGCGCTGCAGTCGATAAGTGAGTGTTACAATAGAACATCGCTTTAATGTTACTCATCTGTTAGTGTTTCTGGTGATAAAAGTTCTAGGGAGAAATTAAAATAAAGTGGGTGGTTTTTAAAAAACTTGGGGGACATCTTGATTGCACGGTGAGAACATTTCCAGAGAAAATCTAAGGAAGGGGGAATTTTCTATAAAATTTTATTCCAGAATGTGTTGATGTCATCAGGAATACTGAGCACTCTGTATAGAGAGACCATCCACTAATCTCACAAAAGATCGAGTGTAAACAGATGGCTGTTTGGACACAAGAAGATCTCCTGTCCAGTAAATATCACACTGGAGAGGAGATCTTATAATACAATTGTTTATATATTGATATCAGACCCGCGATGCGGCGCCAATTATTACGTTTCGGTTTATATTGTGAGATAATTGGTATTTGTAGCCCCGAGATCGAGCGCCAATTAAAATGTGTTCGTTATCTGATGAGATAATTTGTATTTATATCCCCGTGATCGAGAGCCAATTATATTGGTATTGGGTATCTGATGAGATAATTGGTAATTATAGCCCCGTGATCGAGAAACAATTATATTTATATGTGATATTTGATTAGATAATTTGTATTTATAGCCCCGTGATCGAGCGCCAATTAAAATGTTCTCGTTATCTGATGAGATAATTGGTATTTATATCCCCGTGATCGAGAGCCAATTATATTGGTATTGGGTATTTGATGAGATAATTGGTAATTATAGCCCCGTGATCGAAAGCAAATTATATTGATATTGGGTATTTGATGAGATAATTGGTATTTATATCCCCGTGATCGAGAGCCAATTATATTGGTATTGGGTATTTGATGAGATAATTGGTAATTATAGCCCCGTGATCGAAAGCAAATTATATTGATATTGGGTATTTGATGAGATAATTGGTATTCATAGCCCCGTGATCTAGAGCCAATTATATTGATATTGATTATTTTATAAATAATTGGTATTTATAGCCCCGTGATCGAGAGCCAATTATATCGATATTGGGTATCTTATGAGATAATTGGTAACTATAGCCCCGTGATCGAGAGCCAATTATATCGATATTGGGTATCTGATGAGATGATTGGTAATTAGAGCCCCGTGATCGAGCGTCAATTATAGTGATGTTTCTTACACTTATGAAATAAGTAAAACCTTTAAAATTGTACACGATTGATTAAAATGATTTCATCTTCGGCAATGAAGATACGAGATTAACAAATTTCACTCTGGTTTTCCGACGGACGTGTGAATCCAGAAACAAATGTGATGTCATACCGGTAGGACGAGAGAAGTGTGTGGAGGAGACAAGTGGAGGAAGAGGGGGGGATAATGAGACAGTTCCTGGAACATAACGCTGACTGCCAACCAGCCAGTTCTACATAGCGATTGTATTACTAAAGGTCAGTGAGGGATCAATTATGGCAATTATTTGAACCCTGGAGGCTATTTACACCCACCATCCTTAAGTGAACGTACAGCGAGTCACGAAACTATGTTCACTTTACAGTTAAGTAAAAAAATTAATATATTGTCACAACCCTGAGCTAGATTGGGATGTTTATTTTGATTTGCATAACTTTATTGGACCTACGCGACTGAAAGCGCTGGCTTAGCGAACTCGATTCAATTAATTGTAAAACAGTGAAGAGGAATGCTGACTACTCGCAACAAACTTGTACTAGTTGCGGAGTAACCAGGCCAGATCGGGCTATGAAGGTCTTTGTTTCGTTGACCTCGAGAGCTGATACATTATCATCTATTTCGGAGCCGGTTACTCCACCCCACGCCGGACCATAGTAGCTTCAGGTCATCAGTAGTACTCGTACTAGAGGACGCCCGCCAGGCCCAGGGGTCCCCAGTTCGAGTCTGAAGGGGGTCGCGAGCCGGTGTCAGTTGTTCCAACAAAGTATTCACGAATAAGTCAGTTAGTTCGTCCACGAGCGCAAACGTCCAAGTTCTTATGTTTATTTATTATTATTATTATTATTATTATTATTATTATTATTATTAGCACCGCGTCTTACTACCCGTTCGGGTTGTACGCACTTACGCTAATGTGTAATGGTAGGGTGATTGTGAGATGAAATGGAGGACCTACAGTTTAACGTGGAATCCGAACCACGGTGGAGGCCTGGCATTCCCTACATTCACAAGACGTCTTGTCAGAGGTGAAGGAAGGGTTTGGTAATCAGATAAATCTGTGCCGGGACCGGGGATTGAACCCCGGCCGCCAGCACAGAAGTCNAGATAAATCTGTGCCGGGACCGGGGATTGAACCCCGGCCGCCAGCACAGAAGTCTGACACCTTACCCCTAGACCACCAGGTCACCGTATGTTTATTTGATATCGCATTTAACATCACATTTTGTGTTGCCTCTTAGTGCTACTATTAAACTAAAAATTCGAAACCTTCAGTATCATTTCGAACCCGACCAACTATCTTGCCACCGACCCTACAGACCCTGACAGATCCGGCCCACGGAAGGGCGGGGGGGCGGGGGAGAGGGGGCGAATATATATAATATATGTGTGTGTGTGTTAGAAAAAAACAAATTGTTGGTGTGTGCCAAAATAGGTGGAGAGAGTAAGATTTGTACGTTTGATGTTTTTATTTCGAAACACATTGTCTGCCAACATACATGAAAAATCACTATAGTACACACGTTCAGCTAAATTTTCTACACATTGATAGATCAACAGTTCTTTAATACCAATAATGAGAGTGTTAGAATTTGAACAAAAACGTTTTAACTAAAGAGGAGATGTTTTATTAAAAGTCCACCGTACTCATGACAGATATTCAAGAAGTGTTGAAATTATTGTTTGAAGAAAATCAAACTAAACCGTTTCTACTGGAGCAATATTTTATGTATTTTAACCAATTTTTTTTATATAAAAGCTACCAAAATATTGGCTTTTAACTTGCGTTCCTTACACCTCTCTCCCTATTCTTTAAAAGCGTGCCTCACACGCCAATCAACTCTGTGACACAGTCGGCTAGAAATAGTACATTTACACCAACACTATTGCACGTGGATCATTTCTGATTAAACATTAATGGAGATAAAGAGTTAACAGAAGTTTGTTGAAATATTAATTTATTATTTTTATTATTAATATTATTAGCACCGCGTCTTACTACCCGTTCGGGTTATACGCACTTACGCTAACGTGTAATGGTAGGGTGGTCGTGAGATGAAATGGAGGACCTACAGTTTAACGTGGGATCCGAACCACGGTGGAGGCCTGGCATTCCTCACATTCACAAGATGTTTTATGGTAATCAGATAAATCTGTGCCGGGACCGAGGATTGAACCCCGGACCCCCAGCACAGAAGTCCGACACCTTACCCCTAGATCACCGGGTCACCCTATTAATTGATGTTTGGAAAAATACTGAATTGAAAAGGATGTTTTTTGGTCATTTTAGAATGGCTTCATAGATAAGCTTTGAGCACAAATATTAATTCTGTCACAATAGAAACATACTGTAGTTATTAACAAGAAACTTTGTCGCTTTGTCCCCCAGCGTCACCGAGGAGAATGTCGAGTAATCATTCAAATAGGAATGGACTGCACCCATTTCTGGCTTGTTACAGGTGTTTCCGATACCCTTATACTCCCAAACCTTGCTATGATGAACGCTCTTAAATACTCCCGATAAAAAATAAGAAGGAATATGTTGTACACAATTAAAAACATTACTAAAATAAACCAACTATAAAATGTTGGCAATTTTTTCCGCCACGTCTCACCGCCCCTCGGGATACAGGATAAAGGCGCTAATGACCACCTCTCACAGTCTCAGTTTACCAATTATAAATATAGGCCTAATGCTTTATTTCTTTGATCACAGAGTTTTACTACCTTTTCAGACTACACGCATAATATATACTAATTACGCTAAATGAGCTAGGGGTTATGAAGGCTACATTTAGAAGAAGTGTAGCAGCATTTGTGTGGAAGAGAATAAAGACGTTCTAAGCATTCACTTCCCACATGGATGATATCCAGTTGTGTATGAGCCTGCCGTTTACTCCGCGTGCCCAACAATGCATATCAGCTTTTATTCTAATCCGACCCTGAGGCGTTTATTTCCAGACTCTCATCTGGCCGAAATCTGACCAGGGGGTATTGTCTCCCCCGACTCTCATCTGGCCGAGGTCCGACCAAGGGCGATTGTCTCCCTCCAGCTCTCATCTGAACGAGGTCCAACCAAGGGGGATTGTCTCCCTCCAGCTCTCATCTGGCCGAGGTCAGACCAAGGGGGATTGTCTCCCTCCAGCTCTCATCTGGCCGAGGTCCGACCAAGGGCGATTGTCTCCATTCCAGCTCTCATCTGGCCGAGGTCAGACCAAGGGGGATTGTCTCCCTCCAGCTCTCATCTGGCCGAGGTCAGACCAAGGGGGATTGTCTCCCCCGACTCTCATCTGGCCGAGGTCCGACCAAGGGGGATTGTCTCCCTCCAGCTCTCATCTGACCGAGGTCAGACCAAGGGGGATTGTCTCCCCCGACTCTCATCTGGCCGAGGTCAGACCAAGGGGGATTGTCTACCCTGACTCTCATCTGGCCGAGGTCAGACCAAGGGGGATTGTCTCCCCCCTGAGAAGAAGAAAACGCGAGACGTTTTGGTGGTCACATACCCACCGCCTTCCCTCCGTAAGGGGGTGTCCCAGACGCGCCACAAGGGCTGATGGGATTCGCTGTTAGCGGAGGTTGAACCCCGGCCTATTAACTGCAGATTGGAGAGACCCCGTGTGTGTAGTGACTGTTAGATCATGACCCTAGAGGGGGAGGGGAGATATCGCTGATCCACGTCCTGCTACCAGAGATGCCCCCATTACTGTTGTTCTCGCTTATGATGCCTCAGCATTTACATTGTCTATATTTACCCACCCATCAAACCTCCCATTCATGGCGTTCACTACCTGTGACGTCAATTAAAACAGTCCGTGGAAGCAAACGTCTGTCTAAACTAGGACACAAGAAAAGTTAATTTTAAAAAGCCAGTCAATGTTTCCCAGGAGCAGATAATAGAGTGTGTAAGCTCGTCAGAGGAAGAGGGGTAGTAGAGGCCTTGTAGTGTGAACTGCTCATTTCCCCCCCTCTCTTTCTATTTCGCTCATTGGTCTCTAAGTGTGGTAGTGCTTAGACTCAGGCAAGTAGCCAGAAAAATCTTTCGTAAGGGGGGAGGGGCAATTTCTGATGAAAACTGACTAAACTGGTGATTCTAGGTGCGCGAACTGGTGACTTCCATAGCTCTCACTTGATGGGTTCCCTCCAACGGCACACGTAAGCATTTTCTCTGGGGGGTGGAACCGGGGCGTTTGGGGAGTATTCCATGGAATGGTGGGGGTTCCGGGTCCTCCCCCGGAAAAAATATATTAAAGTGAAGCCTCAAAAGACGCTTTTTAAGGCAATCCTTGTCTCCTAAAAAAGAAAGAGAACACATAATAAAAAAAAGTCTCAGGTCTACCAGAATTTGTTGAATTTTTTACGAGATTAATTAAATTTAATCTTATGGGTTTGATTAAATTTTATAGGATTAGCTTTTACAGTATTTTGATTTGAGGGAGCGGGTGACGAATTGTTAACCCTTCTTTGACTTACCCCGCATGGAGATGCG
>CABEEJ010008834.1:0-21753 GCA_901482245.1 Timema douglasi
GGGGGGATTAAAAATATTTTACTTCCCTTAGTGGCGTTGATAACAATAGCTTGTGTCACTGATTTAGGACCAGATTCATAGACAAACTTAGGATGCCTCAAGTGCAGTTCAATACCAAACACAAGATGATACCTACCTCTACCAAAAAGTAATGGACCAGCTTCAT
The DNA here is from genome assembly GCA_901482245.1 of Timema douglasi. Lineage (NCBI taxonomy): Eukaryota > Metazoa > Arthropoda > Insecta > Phasmatodea > Timematidae > Timema > Timema douglasi. The sequence continues at coordinate 167 of CABEEJ010008834.1, forward strand.
ATGCAAAACTGTCCCATTCCATTCGAGTCTAGGTAGGTGTTGCCTTGTGATTGGTATAGAGCCGAACTTGAGGTGCACTGAGTCTGACTAAGAATCTGGCCCCTAGAGTAACTTTCTAAAAGGGGGTTATGTGGTAAAACAGTTTAGTTAAAGCTGAGTTTATGAGCTTACACCCTGCTTCAAAATGTGTTGAGTTTGATTACAATGGGTATATATGAGGAATAAAATCTATTTAAAACTCCTGCCCAAACATTATTAGATTTATTTTGAATAAGAGAGCCATCAGTATCGCAATATGTGGGAATCACTTCAGCGGTAGACAGGGGACCAAAAACAACTAAAAAATTAATATAAACGTTTGTCCTATTTGAATTTGTTTCTGAGCTATAGCCATGTTTGTACTTCAGTAATGTGGAGCTAATTAACATTATAGGAAGTACTCAAAATGATTCACTTTGGCCTAAATCAAGCCTTTAGTCGTCGTGCCTTGGAGTGCCGCTCTCTTTAAAAAAATACGTTTCATTACAATGCTTGTATTAGGGCTTAAGGTTGCCATTCTGAGCACATCCTGTAGTTAAGCACTTCCATATATACACCCTGATTTTCGTTGGAAGAACAGTAGAGAAAATTCAATCATATTTCTTTGTGGTCAACATTGATAAAAATTTTATCATATTATTAGTGTTATTTTATAGGTATTGATAATATCTATCAAAACTAACAGCTGAAGATCACATGGACTGTCGTATGAATCTATTAAAATTATTTTGGTAACTTTAGTAACTAACTTCTACTGTTCTTCCTACCAAAATCATACTATAGATAGGTGTGCACACTTCATTTACCCTGTTTTGTAGCAGGTTTAACTTGCTATTCCACTATGGTATAGCTTTTTATTTAGGACCATAGTATTATCCTTTAAAAAACCTGTTATCTTTTAGGTTAAACAGAGTGTACAAAAAAATCCTAGGGAAGGCACTCCTTCCACAATTCTCTGCCTACGCCACTTGGTAAATATTCAAGAATGCCGCCCCCAACCATTTAAATACAGGCTATGTATGCTATTGCGCAGGACTGAAAGTGCATTTTAAAACTGGTATTCAAACTTGGAATTGGCTTTATAAACCAGTTTAGTAACAACTGTCTTCCCACACGTGCTGAAATAAATAATAACTATATTTTAAAAGGAGATACATAGAATGCATAATTATAATAATTGTATTTCAAAAGGATATACATAGACTGCATGAGCTTAGCGACAAAAATGCACATTTTTAATACAGTCCAATTTTCATTAGGTCCTTAGAAAGTACAAAAAAATTGGTTGGCGTACACATGTAAAATGTTTTTCTGTAACTACTATTATTTTTGATGTATTAATAATATCTCTCATAAGTTACAGTTGCACATAACATGACTTGACTTATGAATACATTATAGTAGACTAAGTATCTTGTCTTGCTGTCATATACGGTTCTTACTATTATGAAGTGAGAAGTTTTGGGGATTAAGTACTTTGGTCAATAAATCCAAAAGTGTTGACTGATTAATTTTTTAAGATAGACTAGCGATAAAATAAGAATACATTAAATATATTTCAAGCTAAATTATAATCATATTTCAGCATTTAAACTCAGTTGTTATCTGAGTTCAATTCTTCACTAGGCCTACAATTTATCAGTGTGATATTGAGTTTGATAGCTTTCAAAAATTGGTAGTTTAATGGATTGGGGTTTATTTGCTATATTTGTTTCACAAATAATTTATAGTTCTCTCCTGAAGCCTATATGGAATAACTTGGTTTTCCCCGAATTAAAAAAAACCCCACATCAATTATAAATTGACCTACTTGTTTGGTTATGTATTTGAAAACCTGCTTGACTACGAGAATTATCCACCTGGTGGCGTTAGTAAATGAAGAAAGTAGAACTCACCATAATCCACTTACATTTTATTACTTCCTTACCAACGTTGACTGACGTTAGTTGAACAAACCTTATTAAACGTTAAAGAAGTGCACGAGGAAATATTAGTTAAGGCCAATATGTTTTCCAAGTTTCATCACACAATTATTATTTTGGATACAATCAATAAAATATTGATTCAATGGGTGAGCTTATAACATGATTTTGTTTGGAAGAACAGTAGAGAGAGTCAAAACATATTTTCTTGAGGCCAACATTGATAATATTTTAGTATATTACTTTTGTTATTTGATAGGTATTGATAATATCTATCAAAAGTAACATCTGCAGATGACATAACTTTATGTATGAATATATTAAAATTGTTTTAGTAACTTTAGTAACTAACTTCTACTGTTCTTCCTACCAAAATCATACTTTAGTTAAGTCTACACATAGTGTGCTCAACAGTTCTTGAATATTTGTCGTGGGCATGGTGGAATTTCATGAAAGACCTTTCTATTTTTAAAAAAATGTCACTATCATCATCATGAACAGTGTTCAGATATTGTTTAGTTCTGTTTGGAATATAAGCCTCTCCAACATATATCTTTTCTCAACCAACTCTTCTCCTCCACAGCCACCTTTTCCTTGCTCACCCTCTTGGCCTCCTGCCCCCTTACTTCAATACCCAACATCTTCTTTGGTATATTCGCCTCCTCCGTTCTCCTCCCATGACCTTACCACCTTAGTCGTGCCTTCTCTATCCTGTCCTCCACTGGCTCCTCTTTAACTACTCCTCTCACCCTCTTATATCTAGTCCTATCCATTCTTGAAACTCTTAAAGGAAATGTCACTTTGCTCATGACAAATATTTCAGAAATATTGAGCCTATTATGTGGGAAAAACTATACTAAATGCATCTGCTGAAGCAGTATTCCATTTATTTTGTATTTTGGGTGACCTGGTGGTCTAGGGTTAAGGTGTCAGACTTCTATGCAGGCGGCCGGGGTTCAATCCTCGGTCCCGGCAAAGATTTATCTGATTACCAAACCCTTCCTTCACCTCTGACAAAATATCTTGTTAATGTGGGGAATGCCAGGCCTCCACCGTGGTTCGGATTCCACGTTAAACTGTAGGTCCTCCATTTCATCTCACAATCACCCTACCATTACACATTAGCGTAAGTGCGTATAACCCGAACGGGTAGTAAGACGCGGTGCTAATAAAAATAATAATAATATTTTGTATTAACTGCAAAAATACTGGCCTTAGCCTACGGCCTCTTCTAACCCCACCTTAAGGTTTAAGAAGGTTTGGTCATTTATTAACGTCAATGTTGATAATATAAGTAGGCCATGATAATTTTTTAAAAACTAATATCGATTATATGGAGGGGACTATTCAAGGACCTTTGGTAAAACTTTTGCTATCCTTGAAAGATAAAGATGTTAAATATTTATCAATTGAGAGGGAAAACAAAACTTACAAAAGTTGCGAATTTGGTCTAATGCTCAAACAAACACAGTTAAAGGGTACGAGGGAAAAAGATGGGAATGTCACATTTCACATATTTTCCATAACAACCACTTTTATATCTCAAAACCCATAAGGACATTTTTCTTATAAGATAAATATGACAGAGATCTATTTAAACCCCATTCTAAAGTGTGTTTTTTTATAAAGGTTTCATGATTGTCTAACAGAAGGCAGCACTAACTCAAATTGAGTTAAAATTGGACTTTACCCTCTTTCCCCCCTGTACACTTCAATTTTAGTTCTTTCATACTTAATATTGATATAGACAATTAATAATGTTTAACATTTGCGTGGAGTATTTGCATGGAATTAAGGTGACGAGTTTGGTTCGGCGCACTTTAATGTGAAATCAAACTTTCAGTGAAAAAAACACTTTTAAAACGTAATATGTGTAGAGATATGTAAGATATAAGATATGTAAATATATTTATAATTGTAATTAATATTGAATTACATTTTATTTATTTTTATAGACAATAAACTTTGTATAGACGTTAAAATGTGTGATATGAAGTGATTTTAAAATAAAGTGAATGTTTTGTAAGTTGTGGTATGTATGATTTAATTTCTGAAATATAACGGTGAGTATTTTTCATTCACACATAAGAGCGTACGTAGCTTGGTATGATAAATTAATAGCTACAGAAAAAATAACTGCTAGATAAACAAAACCTTGATTGGTTGAATTCAAATAAAACATGTTTCTTAAATTGTTAAACTGTTAATAAATATTAAATTAAACCAATCCATAAAATGAGTTTTAGTTATAAATTGCCAAATTGGTTCAGGTTTATCGTAGTTGTCAAAAGTATACTTAGGCCTGATATCTCTAAATGTTAATTATGCAACTTTTAAAGGCTTATCATATTATTATACTAGACCTACTATAAAGCCACATGGCTGACTCACTCACTGACATTAACGTTTATCCACTTACAGATGAGCTAGAAACTTTAAATTTGGCAAACTCATAGGTTCTAGCCTGTAACCGACGTGAAAGTTCCAAAAAATTAAAAATTCTAATTTTTAACCCCCGAAAAAAAATTCAAAATGGTGGAACAACTTTAAAGTCGGTGCGGACCTTTCTTTGGTGGTCTCTAGTGGCTAAACGGTAAGACCTATAAAAAAAAGAGGCTCTGGAATTACATGAGTCTACATCCACTGGGGGTTTGGGGGCGGAGCTCCCAACAAGCAAAGGGGGTGTTTGATATAAAACTACAAATAAGTTATCATTATATTTTTCTTTGTGCCACGTCTTTCTAACCGTTCGGGCCATACGATTATCTACTAATTACGCTAATGGTTTTAGGGATAAGGGAGGTTATATTTTGAGGAAGTCTACCCAAATTTGCATGGAGGGTGAGTGGAAAGCAATTTGGTAAAAACCACCCTCAGTAGATCCGACCGGAACTCAGACCCTGATCTCCCCGTCTTCCACAGGCCAGCCTAGTACTAAAGTGATGTCTCAGACCGTTTGGAAACTGAAGCGAGTTTTAAAATAATTAAATTCCATCACCTGTAGGGAGATTTCACCCCAAGCCCCCTTTCAAATCTATATATTTGGTAAGGTCCTGATAGTCTTAGGAAATACTCTCCTAGCAACGGCTGTCCGTAACCAGATAAACCCCGTCGTTTGGAGTTTCGAGGTACTCACTAGAGATTAGACAAACGGAAACATGAGAAAGAAGGACTCACCATCATCCCGATGTATCCTATCCTCTTCGTCTCCCTCTTCCTCTTCGGCGGCGACTTGAGAGTATTGGACCCTGTGATGGGATTTCCCCCGGGTCACCGCACCTCCGTTCTCGCGAGATCTCGCACCTCCTGCGCCGTTTTCGGCATCGCGACACCTCACGATGGAACATTTCTTGATCGGTCCAATGATCCCTTTAGATTCAAGAGCGTCGTTGCCCATATTCGAGACTTCTAGCAGAGACGCTGCCGCGGCCATGTTTACGAGGCGGAGTTATTTCGATGTGATAAGTTACACCACTCACGATGCAGTAAATTGCAAACCTAATACACTAATGGATGTAATTTAGAGATATCTTCGAGTAAAAATTGTTTTACACTAGACTAAAACAACATAAAAAAGATAGCTGTACCCCTAAAGGGACTTAGTACTCAGTAAAGGTAACGCAATCTTCGATGGGGTAATGGGTTATTTCCACTCAAACCTACGTACCGACAATCTGCATATATTTACCACTCACAGTGTCCGAACCGTAAATCTAATCAATATCAAATGTTCAAAGCCTTTTTAAATGTCCGATTCGTTCAATTGGTGACAAAAAAAAAACAAGTGACAAAAAAAATCCCAAATAAGAGAGTTTTTCTTTTACCTTTTCAATACGCTTTTATCTTATCGAGAATAACGTGACCCTCTCCTCAAAAACCTTTGTCTGATGATCTTGGAAGATTTTTCTTTTTTCCTTTCTTCCCAACTACAACGCTCTTTGTTATGAACTACTAAGATTGAGAGAGAGAGAGAGAGAAAAAATAACGAAATGAAATAAATAAAAGTTACGTAACGTGGAAAACATTCACACTTTATTGCGATGGTAGAACTAGGACATAATAATGATAGTAATAATAATAAAATAAAATAAACATTGACGATTAAAAATGCACTTCCTAATCGATATCTTCCGAACTGTTAAAAAGAAAAACAAACGAGCACACGTTATTTCCCGCGCGTCCTTTTAGAAGATGAATGAATGTCTACCTAAGATATCCGTGGAGGTGTTAAAAAAACACACAAAAAATCCACTTTTAATCACCGTTCTTTATCAGTGTTCAAACAAACAGTCTGTGGATCTTATCTCCTCTCTTTCTCCTCTTGAAACGTTGTTGACAGCAGCTACAGGAGGTGTGGTGGTTGTCACCTTTATCGTCACCTCTCCGACTTGTCCCCGAATCGACGACGCAACACGTTTTGACGCCTTCTGGTACTCTATCGAAGCTTATCTCGCGTTGCTGTGACCACGCGATGGGACCACAAGACATCCTCCTGGCCTAGAAAAAAGAACAGATTACTTTACAACTAGTTAATAATAGTAATAATAATCACAATCATAATAAAAAAGCGATTGTTAAAAACGGAAACACTAATTTGTCTAAGATAACATTAAGCCTCGTTTATCTTTATACACAACATAAACTCATTCACATTTTGTTGGCGATGTTGGCCAACATATTGGAGCTGAGAGGAACTATCAGTGCCAACATTTTGGGTCGGGTTGTGTTAACAGCGTTGTCAATTGATTATTTCCCTGTAAATACATAAATAATTGTATAACTCCACTTCGGTGGCCGAATGGTCTAACGCGATACTCTCACAGTAGACTAGACTGCCGATGACGGGGAGATCGAGGTTCGAATCCCGTTCGGGTGTACTGAGGGTGATTTTTCCAAACTTGTTTTCCATTCTCCCTCCAAGTAAATGCGGGTATACTTCCTATATATTATAGCCTTCCTAATTCCTTAAAAGATTAGCGTAATTAGTACATTAGCGTATAAACCGAACGTGGTGTAAAAAAATATAAAAATAGGCCTAGCTATAACATAACACTAATAAAATAGTAAAATGGTATTAGTGTTGACAGAGAAAAGCAGAAACACCCAACTTATTTTTCGATGGACTCACTAGCGCTTTGGTGTTTGAAAGTAGAGGCTCTAGACGAGTAAATATGAGTCGAGGGGACTGGCGAATGTGCTGGCTTACTTCCTCCATGGTCGTAACGAGGGGGAAAGATCTAAGCCCCCTTCTGAAACTGATTTGATTAATAGTGGTATACCCGCTTCGGGGGCCGCATGCTCTAACGCACTACTCTCGTAGTAGACAAAACTGCCGATGACGGGGAGATTGAGGTTCGAATCTCGGCTGGGTGTACTGAGGTTGGTTTTACCAAAATGGTTTTCCACTTACCCTTCATCTAAATGTAGGTAAAACTTCCTCTAAATGTAACCTTCCTCACTCCTAAAACTATCATTGTAATTAGTACATAAGAATATAACAAGAACGAATAGGAAATGCGGTGTTAAAAAAAAAGGTTGAGATGGGTAAAACTGTTACTGTTGGAGATATTTCAAAGTAATTCAGTTAACGGAAATGAACAGTTCATTTATAAAATTCAATAGTTCAGTCATTCGCAAGACACACCTAGTAATTCAGTCGTTCGAGATTTACAGCTTGTTGCCCATTCGTTTGAGAAATACAGTTAGTATGTAATTCAGTCGTTTGTGAACTATAGACTGTAGCTGTAGTCACCTGCACAGACCGTAGCTCACAGTAGTTCACGAAACACAGCTCGTAGTTCAGTTGTTCGTGAACTATAGGCTGTAATTGTAGTCGCCTGCACAGCCCGTAGCCATATAGTTCACTTTGAACTAGAGCACTTTCTCGGAGTTGGAAGAATCACTCAGTTTGAACAATCCGTTGACAAGCTATACATCTCTGATAATTAGTTAGGGGTGTGTTTTTGAATTCTTCGCCAATATCCAGGAGGCTCGTAACATAGATTGATTTCTGTTTTTGAACACTTTGAATTGTTTCAAGACAAGAACGTAGAAAGAGGAAGAGTTGAGGTGGCCCTAGCCCCCCCCCCCATCTGAAATTTGATGCCCCCTCCCCCAGAGGGTGCCCATATAAACGCATAAAAACTGGTATTTGATAAAAGCACAGTCACATTTTCTAGTGAACTAATCTTGAAAAATTACCTTTTTACGCCCTTGCTTCAAAAGGAACTAATTTTAAAAGAAAATTTCGCTTCATCTCTTGTTGGGAAACTTTACCTCTTACCCACTCAGGTGGAAACTTCCCCCCCCCCCAACTTTTCTCAAAATAAATTGATATATACTGCCCTATCCTAAGGATCAAGACGTTGATCACATAGAGAAAAGTTGAATGATATAGTAAAGCATATGATAACATTCTGTTAAATGTTTCTAAGACAAATTAACGCTATTCAATATTTCTTGACCTAATACAACCAAGAATTTCTAGTGGATTGTTACTGCTGAGGAAATCAAAGCTTGATGGGACCGCAATAGTAAATTGTTTACACCCATTCAGTATCAATAATTTTTCCCTGGGATGGAAAGTCAGTATTTTCACAGTTTTTATAGCAAAAAAAACTTTTTTTGGGCCAAAATAAAGAAAATATTACTTCAGTAAATACGTTTTGTTTAATTTTATACAAATAATTATATCAATATTTATTGAATATTTGTCAGGGAATTCGAACAGAAATTTTACATTTGGTTTAATAATTATCTCTATGACGGATATTCAAGAACTTTTTATGTTACTATGATTAGAAAAGTAACCTAAACGTATTTGCTAAAGCATTATTTGATTTATTTTGACCCAAAAAGTTTATTTTATATTAAAAAAACCCTTGCAAAAATAAGATTTTTTAAAGTGAGTCCTCTCGCGTTATTGTGTGTGTGGTTGGTCAAATATATAGGCCTACCGAATAGGATGGAACAGTTTACCATAACTGAAAACCCGCCACTCCGTACCTAGATTTAAACATATGAAGGGTACAGGTGAAATAGGGGATGGGGATCCAATTTTAACTCAAATTAAGATAGTGCTGCCCTCTGTTGGACAATATTGATACCTTTATAATGCACTTTATATTAATAATGTCATATTAATTTTTTTATCACCATGCCTTATTACCCGTTTGGACTATACGCTTATGTACTAACAACGCTTAGTAATTTTAGGGATTAGGAAAGTTATTATTGTTATTATTATTATTAGTACCGTGTCTTACTACCCGTTCGGGTTATACGCGCTTACGCTAATGTGTAATGGTAGGGTGATTGTGAGATGAAATGAAGGACCTACAGTTTAACATGGAATCCGAACCATGGTGGAGGCCTGACATTCCCCACATTCACAAGATGTCTTGTCAGAGGTGAAGGAAGGGTTTGGTAATCAGATAAATCTGTGCCGGGATGGAGGATTGAACCCCGGACCCCAGCACAGAAGTCTGACACCTTACCCCTAGACCACCAGGTCATCATTAGGAAAGTTATATTTAGAGGAAGTTATCCGTATTTGTGTGAAAGGAGAGTGTAAAACTATTTTGGAAAAACTATCCTCAGTAGATCCGAACGAGATTCGAACCTCTATCTCCCCATCATAGACAGTCTAGGCTACTGTGAGACCACGCAGCCACCGAGGTATTTACTTTTTTTTTATGAGCCTTAAGATCCAAGAGTTGTCCTAGAAAATGTGAGTATTGTTTCTTTCCCCTTATACCCTTCTTATCCCAACAAAGAGTTTCTCAAACTGTGAAGTGTGAGGATTTTTCAGGCGAGGCACAGCATGATTATTGTTTACTAGACCCTCCNATTTTCAACACACATATTGAAGAATCATCATAGACTCTACCATAAAATATGAGTGACTATCGACATTTTTATAAGGAATAAATTAAGTTTCCAAAATAAAATATAGCCTATGTTACTCTCTGATAATGTAGCTTTATATTGGTGAAAGAATTTTTTAAAATCGTTCTAGTAGTTTTTGAGTTTATCCATTACAAACAAAAAAACAAAAAATCAAATCTTTCCTCTTTATAATATTAGTGTAGATAAACCAATTGGTTTACTCGACATTCTAAATCTCTGGCTAGCTGTTAAAAAAAAACACAAGAATTTTTGTTCCACTTTAACCAATAATACAATAAAAGTGTTTATGATGTTTGCGTCTTCATATCTGTGTGAGAAAGTTGTTTCTTCAATCAAACTCGACTGGCATTAGAAAATGGCCTTTCCCTGTTGCTCACAAAAATAAGACCTTAACTAAACCATCCTTGAGAAAGGAAACAAACGTCGTAAATATTTTCATGCTTTTTTATTCGCAATCTTGGGCTTGTAATATTTTTAATGACGTCATCAAATGTAAAACAATTATAGTATAAAATTCACATCTAATGGGTATTTTGTAGTTCTTTTATTTATACTTTTTAATATATCACGAATTCTACAAAATTAATATAAGAAAATATAGATCGATACCAAAAGTAGTTTATTTTCGTCTTGTTTTAAATTGATCATAAGAAGCGTGTTTTTGAAGAAATATAATATGTTATCGATATAAAACAAATTAACCTACTCTTACTTTTTGAATAAAGCTTCAAGGCAAAATGTTTGAAAAAGCTTATACCATAACATACCTTAAGGCTGAAACCAACTAAACACAAATCATAATTAGCCTACTCAACTCGGCACCCTAACTTCACTTTTCGTTACCGGTATCTGTGCTGTCCGTGACGTGTGGTTTATATCCTGGTCCCCCTTTTTTTTTTTAATCTTTTTAGACACGTGTCGAATAGCGAATTTGATTGAATCTCCTTCTTTCTCTCCAATACTAAGTAATAATTAATTCCCTCTTGATGACCATAAATAATAAAAGTTAAATATATCTCTTGAGAGATCTTATTACAAGCGGCTCAGTGGTCTAGGGGTATGATTCCTGCTTTGGGTGCAGGAGGTCCCGGGTTCAAATCCCGGCTGAGCCCTCTTTTTTTTTTTTAATTTTGGTCATCTTGAAAACCTACAATTATTTCATAAGAATATTAAAAAATATATACTGTGTGACAATTCTTAAAACCACGTTATATTAAAATATATATATATACAGCATTTAAGTTTAACTTTCTTTTACTATTGAAAAAATAAATAATATCTCTACCAAAAGTGGAAGTATTGCTACACTAGCCCCATGGCTTCTTTGGTGCCGACTGACAGCTCACAGCTGACTTCTGGCAGTCAACATTTAGGTATATACCTAAATTTTGACTGTCAGAAGTGACATCTGCTAAACACATGTTTCTGCAGATCATTTGGTTCGGCGTAGGGATACATAATTTGGTATGATAACTTTTCAAAGCTTTTCGCTGTCAGCTGTGAGCTGTCAGTCAGCACCAAAGAAGTCATGGGGCTACTGTACTTTAGGAAAAATTGAGAGAACAGCCTTCAAATAAGTTGTGAAATTGTGAAACTTTATCAACCTACTATGACAATTTTATTACTCAAGAAATAGAGAATAAAAAGCTAGTGGTATCTTCGTCTTAGAAATATGGCCACTCATAAAAAATATATTTATACAATTCCCGTGGAAAAAAAACCCCACACTCTTTCGTTTGCTATTTGTAATCTCATTGCAGTTTTTTTTTTGCATCATACTTTCAACAACTTTGTATTGTACTTTACTCTCAAGGTGAATTATAATGAAACTTATTGGAAACAATGGGGCATGTTTTTACTTACATCCTTCCTACTACTTCCACAAAACAAAAAGTTAGGTTTCTTTACGTGCTGTCATGTCCATGAACTCCCTATTGTAGGCTACTACGTCGTCTTTTTTATTCGCATCATTTATTTCTAAAAGATATAATTAGGTTGTACGTGCAATTTCTTTTGATGGTAGTGCTTTTATTAACCAAGGACCTTAAATGTTTAGGTTTTAAGAAAAAAAAAATGTAAATACCTGCTCAAATTTACTAATATTATATAAACCGCATACGTTTATAAGTTTGATTATAATCATTTTTCATTGCGTCTTATTTCTTCTAGTTCGGTTTGTATGCATTCATTAATAAACTCTAATAGACTAGGAAAGAGTAAAGTAGAATTTTAGAAGAAATATACCTACATTTGCGTTCAGGGAGAATGGGAAATCATTTAAGGAAAACAACCCTTAGTACACATGACCGGAACAAAAACACAGACCTCTCCATCACCACCAAACCAATCTTCCATGAGAGTGACGCGTTATACCATTCGAACCCCGATGGGAGCATAAATTAAAGTTAATTTTTATTAAATAAACACACGCACAAAATATACAAACACATTTTATTGCGGAAAACATTGAAAACCTTATACTTTATTAATGTATCGATATTTTCTATGAAACGTGATAATGTTATATATGAAGACTTGATGTATGAACATATAAAAACTATTTTTGCAACATTATAACCGTAAAAAAAACCTTTCTTTAACGAAATCTACTTAGCGCCTTGTCTTAGGCTTTTTAAAGATTCAAAAGGCCATATTTAGAGGAAGTGTACCCACATTTGTGTGGAAAAAAATCTGTATAAAATCACCCTCAGTAAACCCGACCGAGAATCAAAACTATATCTTCCCGTCATCGGTAGTCTAGTATACTGCGAGAGTAGCGCGTTAGACCACGCGGCCACCGAGGCGGGTCATTACTATTCGTACTATAAATGATCACGTCGCGAGACCGGACAATCAATAATTTCTCGTTCCTGAGCTCCCTCTCTCCATATTACTCGAGACGAAACACCATTATCCTCAGCCTCACCTGAAGACTTTCAGTCGGGTGAAAAACGCCGTGAACTGCATTGACTTGACTTCTTTCCACTCCCTCCTGACCGACGGCGAACAACAACACTAACACGGAATCGAACCCTCGCCTCGCGAGTCACGCAGATGACACTCGCTTACACACACTGGCGGTTTAGGATGCGATGAGAATAGGATGGATAACAGTCTGTGTGGGAGGTTGAGGGGGGAGGAGGGGGACCTGTAGACACGAGAGGGGGAGGAGGTGCAATTACGCTTTTTTTTTTACCGTGTCAATTACCTCTGCTTTGGGAGTAGAACCGACTAACTCATGCCTTCTCACTACATAACAAAGTGTCTGTTGATTAGGTTAATTATTATTATTATTATTATTATTATTAGCACCGCGTCTTACTACCCGTTCGGGTTATACGCACGTACGCTAATGTGTAATGGTAGGGTGATTGTGAGATGAAACGGAGGACCTACAGTTTAACGTGGAATCCGAACCACGGTGGAGGCCTGGCATTCCTCACATTCACAAGATGTCTTGTTAGAGGGGAAAGAAGGGTTTGGTAATCAGATAAATCTTTGCCGGGACCGAGGATTGAACCCCGGCCGCCAGCATAGAAGTCTGACACCTTACCCCTAGACCGCCAGGTCACCCATTAATTGATCGATCTTTTACGACACGAGTTAGGGCGATACTAACTGAAGGGATCACATTTATAATTATATACAAATCTGTCTCATATATCTCTTCTGATTTCACATGTTGTAGATCTTAAGAATAGAAGGAACTACGAAAACACTTAGAGCTAAACGATTTATATTGATTTATTTGATTTAAACTACAATTTACGAGAAATACAAACGTTGATCAGTCTATGTACCCCTTTTACAAGACGGAAGAGGCATTGATCGGCCTTTGTACCTCGTTTATAAAATGGGACTAGCGTTGCTCGACCTTTGTAGTTCATTGATAAGAAAGGACAAGCATTTGGAGGCCTTTATAGTTCGTACATAGGGAAAAAGCATTAATATTCCTCTATATCTCGTTCATAATAAAGGACTGTAGTCTTTTTACTTTCTCATTTAAAGAGAAAGTAATTACTGTAATCGTGAACAAAATTGATCTTAAGATTATGATGAATCTTTACGTTTTATGTGAATATTCAAACAATTTGGTTTAAAATTTATAAAGATTGATTATTGTGATTAAAAAGATGAGTTTGTTTTTATATCCTCAATAAAATCACATTTTTGAACATTTTTCTTTGAATATTCTGAAAATTGAAAAAATAACATCTGGACACGGGAATCAAACACGAGACCTTTGGCTTAGTACGCCAATGCTCTAGCCACTGAGCTATTCAGTAATTTTCTTTTAAGCTATTATACACAATATGAGAAAGTTTGGGCGATTGTGCCTTACCATTCATTTTCTCTAACCTCGAAGAAAGACAAATCTTGTCATACATTTTTGGCTATCCAGAAAAGTCTTATAAAGCATCATCATCATCATCATCATCATCAACTGTTTCCAGGCTACGGTTGGGTCAGTTTAGTAAAATTCCTCTATCTTCCTCTGTCCTTCCACCATTATTATTCATTTAATTGCTTACATTATTCTCCTCTCATTTACACTTGCATACTTTCTATTATCTGCTCCTCCAATCGCTTTCTTGGCCTCCCTTGAGATCTTTTTCCTAGATACTTCATTTTAATCATTTTCTTTGGCATCCTATTCTTCTCCCTCCTCACTACATGAACATATAATCTCTGTCTTGCTTCCTCTACTATTTCATGTACTCCAACATCCTCATAACATGCCCATATCTCTGTCTTGCTTCCTCTACTATCTCATCCCCAACATCCTCATAACATGCCCATATCTCAGTCTTGTTTCCTCTACTATCTCATATACTTCATGTACCCCCACTATTACATGGATAACTTCATTCCTAATCCTGTTTCTCCTCGTAACAACTACCAAATTTCATCCCCACGACTTCCACTTTTCTAGTCTTTCTTACATTCAAAGCCCACGTTTCTGCTATAAATATGTGACTATGCATGCAAAGTACACCCTGTACAACTTCCTTGCACCTTAAGGATACTTCTCCTTTCCATAGCAGGTCTCTTACACACCTATAGAACAACTTTCCATGCTGTCTTTTTCTCATTAGATCCTCTCTACTTATACCTTTCATAAAAAACCATCATCTCATTCATACAGGTCGACCAAACTATGCTACCTTGACTCTTCACTGTGTGTCACGTGAATGATTTCATTGAATTGATACAATTGCTCTGTTCTATCAGTCAGTGTATTACTTGACCCGGGCCCTCTGGCTCGATTCAGAACTTGTCCACGCAAACAGCACGAGGAGTAAATGTTAATTTTCTAACAGCTTCTAGATCATAAGATCAAAACTGTCCAGTGGCGTTGCATGGAGTGTTGTCAGAGTAAACAGAGTTATATTCTGATATTGATTGGAAAAACACATTATTATTTGCATTTTAATATATTATTTGTGTTATTTTATAGGTATTAATAATATTTTTAAAAGTGACAATTGCAGGTAACAAGACTCATGTATTAAAATGGTTTTAGTAGCTTTAGTAACTACCACCGGGGTTCAATCCTCGGTCCCGGCACAGATTTATCTGATTACCAAACCCTTCCTTCACCTCTGACAAGACATCTTGGGAATGTGGGGAATGCCAGGCCTCCACCGTTGTTCGGATTCCACGTTAAACTGTAGGTCTTTAATTTCATCTCACAATCACCCTACCATTACACATTAGCGTAAGTGCGTACAACCCGAACGGGTAGTAAGACGCGGTGCTAATAATAATAATAATAATAATAATAATAATAATAATAATAATTACCTGGTACTGTTCTTCCTGCCAAACTCAGGCTACGCAGTAGAACACTCATTGATCAGATATCAATGAACATACATTCCCATGTGAGGCCATAGGTACAGTTTTAGCAATATATTCTTAACCTAGTATCATTTCAAAGAGATTATGTATAGTTGGTCAAATGGGGTCAAAGTGGGTGAAAACATATCACAGCTACAGTTTTAACAATCAATTCTTACCCTGAAAACATTCTAAGGAGGCTAAGCAGGATTGGTCAAATGAGGCCAGGGAGAGTGATAACATATCACAGTTGTAGTTTTAACACTCCCTTCATACCCTAGCAATGCTCTAACAAGACTATGTTATATTAGTCAAATAGAGGAGTAAGTGGGTGAGAACATATCACAGAAACAAGCTCTTTCTACTTGCCAAACCCTTCCTTCACCTCCGTCCGACAAGACGTGTATTAATCACAACTTGTGAATGTGGGGAATGCTAGACCTCCGCCGTGGTTCGGATCCCACGTTAAACTGTAGGTCCTCCATTTCATCTCACAATAACCCTACCATTACACATTAGCGTTAAGTGCGTATAACCCGAACGGGTAGTAAGACGTGGTGCTAATAATAATAATAATAATAATAATTTATTTTTACCCTGTCAACAACTTTAAAGAGTGCGTGACCTGGTGGTCTAGGGGTAAGGTGTCAGACTTCTGTGCTGGGGTCCGGGGTTCAATACTGGGTCCCGGCACAGATTTATCTGATTACCAAACCCTTCCTTCACCTCTGACAAGACATCTTGTGAATGTGGGGAATGCCAGGCCTCCGCCGTGGTTCGGATCCCACGTTAAACTGTAGGTCCTCCATTTCATCTCACAATCACCCTCCCATTACACATTAGCGTTAAGTGCGTATAACCCGAACGGGTAGTAAGACGCGGTGCTAATAATAATAATAATCATCTAAAGAGTGTGTGTATGATTGATCAACTGGTAGTAAATGTAAGGATGATACCAAACTCTTACTCTTGCAACACTCCATTCCACACCACAGGAATTGTCATGTAAAGCTGTTAATAAAGGAAAATATCTGTCAAGTGTGTCCAGGAGCCAATAAAGACTATCGTTGACACTTTCATTACCAGGTCAGTTCTAAATAGCATACTTCAAACGAGCTCATGACGGCTGTTTTATTTATATATTGATATCGGTCAAGGAGTAAAGATGGAAGCCAAATGTTAAGTTACTATTTTTTTAAAGTAAAAATGATTTACTTTGAAATTATCCCCACTTTTCCCCTTTCATTCGCCTCTGTTGTCAAGTCCTTGAGAATTAAAAGTCAAAGTAATTAAAGGCCGAGATATACTCATATTTGCAGTCGTTTGTAAGCGATAAACCTGCCCCTTAGAAAATACAAACATATTTTTTGTGGTCAAGGTTGGTGACTATACAATTAGTGTTATTTTTTCATAGATATTGTTAGTATCTATCCATCTTTTTTTATTTATTTCTATTTATTAAGTTGCGATACCTAACGGTTCACTTTATTTTAATCAACCAATTATATCAGCATAAGAGTATTTCTATGAGCAAGAACGAAAGGTCCTACCAATTTTGTCGGAAAAAGTATTTTCACATACTTACCATGGTTCTCTTACATGCCGCAATCGACATTGGACTGACGACTTTACTTTCCTTCTGATAATATATATCAGAATTGACAGCTATATATCACAATATGACTTGACGTATGAATATATGAAAACTTTTCAAGCTGTCGGATAAGGTTCTGCCCAGTCAAAGTTTCATAGGACAGCTAAGAAAGTTACTAGATTTATTTTCACGTATTCAAACTTCAAGTTATGTGATATGTAGCTGTCCCTTTTGATATATATTATCATAATATTAATATTAATAATAATAATAATAATAGGGAAATGCTGTCAAACTTGACAGCAAAGGAATTATGTTTATCATTTATATAATATTCTTCAAATATCCATTGGTAAAAAAGTCAAATCATATGCTCTTTAGCTGCCACTTTTAATTGCTATTATTAATACCTATAAAATAGCAGGTGACCTGGTGGTCTAGGGGTAGAATGACAAATTTCTGTGCCGGTGATCTGGGGTTCAATCCTCAATCCCGGCACAGATTTATCTGATTGCCAAATCCTTCCTTCACCTCTGACAAGACATCTTGAGAATGTGTGGAATACCAGGCCTCCACCGTAGTTCGGATCTCACGTTAAACAGTAGGTATTTCATTTCACAATCACCCTACCGTTACACATTAGCGTACGTGCGTATAACCCGAACGGGTAGTAAGACGCGGTGATAATAATAATAATAATAATAATAATAATAATAATAAAGCACTAGATATTTAATAAAACGTTATAAATATTTTTGTAGAAAGTACGTACCTTCTCTTACGACAACCACTCCGTATCCACGACCGACCAGAAAAGCCATACGCACTAGCGGCGAACATAACCTTACCGTTTTAAAAGGCCCTCTTGAGGAATATCTTAGCCTCGCAGGTGTTTGGACCTTGCATCTCACAGCCTGATGGCCTTGACTCCTGAGTTCACAGTTCAAAACCAGGCCGACCCCGCGGGAGAGGTTTCGACAACCTCTTTGCAGTATCTCTTGTTTGGTTGTCATTCCTTGACTTGTGTTGTTATACCTCAACCTCCACTCCTCCTTATATCATTAGGTGAGCGTCTGTAACCTGTTTCCATGGTCTAGTGGTTAGGGAGGTCCTCCACGGGTTTAGTGCAATGCAATGCCCTTTTTTTGTTCGCATACACCTAGTTTTTTTTATTTAGCACCGCGTCTTACTTCCCGTTCGGGCTATACGCTTTAAGTACTAATTACGCTAATGGATTGGGAATTGAGAAGGTTGAATTAGAGGAAGTGAACCAGCATTTGCGTGGAGGGAGAGTGGAAAACCATTTAGAAAAAACCGCCCCTAGTTCAACCGACCGAGATTCGCGTTCCCCTAGTTATAATAATTTATCTTCAACTTTGTACCAAATTTTTGGTCTGTACATACTATAATAATCTACAACTAAAATAAATAACATTCAAAATAACTTATTGAATCATATATTTATATATTTAATTTTACGTACCTCCTAAGATGTTTTCGCGTACTCTCAGGGCTACGAGTACTCCAGGTTGAATACCGCTGGTCTAGGGGACATCTAGTTCGATTCCAAATTGTGCTGACGAAAAGATATATGGTTGGTACGATATTTGTTAGATTTAAATGAGCTTACCTACATCGGTGATCACATGGTCTAGCGCAGCGTTTACCAACATTTTTCAACTCACGGCACACTAAATAATAAAGACACTAAAATTGTCAAGGCACACCATAAGTATTTAAGAGAATTTTAATCATTAAAAAAATAAGCTATAATATTTTGTGTTAAAAGTTCAATAGTCAAAATACTATTCATTTTGTTATTTAAAAATATCAGATGATTAGATTTCAAAAGATTTATTTTTATTCCTCAATTTTTTCCTCCTTTATTATAGAGCTTCGCATTGGCCTTAGTGGTGTATTTAGCTAAAGCACTTATTTCGTGTTGAGCTAGACTGATGAGGACGGTAAGATCAAGGTTCGAATGTCGCTCGGGTGAACTGGTGAGGGGGTGTTCCTAAATGGTTTTCCACTCGCTCTCTCCCTCCACGCAAATGCGGGTTCACTTTCTCTATATTCAACCTTCCCAATTACTAACCCATTAGCGTGATTATTAATTAAGCGTATAGCTCGAATTGGTATTAATTTGCCAGTAGTCTTAATCAATTAAAAAATATAAAATTAAATGTCAATTATTTTCTCTTTAAATAAAATTGTACATTTAAAAAAATTAGAAGATTCGAATTTGGATCCGAGATTTAAAAGAAAAGTTAAAATTCGAATTTTTATATTTGGCTTTGAGTAATTTAGGATTCGAACTTTCTCTAATTTTAATATATTTTTGGTTTTATTTTATAGGTATTAAAACTATTTATAAAAATTGACAGGTGCTGATCCCAAGACTTGACGTATGAATACGGGGAAGGTAAAGTATAGATGTTACGTTGATAAGGACACAGCGCTTGATAATCGACACTACGGTATAAACAGAGCTCTACTCCTGACTATACAGTTTTATTGGCGAATGACGTTTCTAAAGAACCAAGTGTCTGTCATCTCATCGTTTATTCAAGTGGCGAAGCACTCTGTAAAGTCAAGAATGTTATTTAACTGGTCTTATTGTGCATTTCAAAGCTGTTTCAAGAAAGATGCGTATAATACTAAAGTCTAGTGAAGAAAATGAATATCAACTCTTTTAAACTTTTGGGAAACGGCGTAATTTAAAAAAAAACACTAACGTATTAGACAGGATATTTTTTTAAAAATTTATTTATCTAGCACCGCGTCTTACTACCCGTTCGGATTATACGTCTGAGTACTAATTACGCTAGTGGGATAGGAATTAGTAAGGTTGAATACAGAAGAAGTGAACCCGCATTTGTGTGGAGGAAGAGTAGAAAATTGTTTAGGAAAAACCACCCCAGTTCACCCGAGTGAGATTCGAACCTGGATTTCCCCGTCCTCGGCAGTCAAACTCAACACGAAACTAGCGTGTTAGCTAACTACGCCACCGAGGTGGGTTATTCGACATAATAAATATAATTGAAAACAGCTACAATTTTTAAACATTTTACTTTCAATTATATTTCTCAATGTTTCTGTACCTTTCATTTGTATTCTTTAGTGGAGGGTTTCTGCAACAATGTATATTGCCAACTGTTAAAACTCAAGGGCAAGGAAATATTATCAGAATAAATTAGATTTATAATTCCGTATGTAGCCACTAGATTCGCCGCGATCTAGAGGTGTTGTTTATTTTTTGAAATTCACGGACTGAAATATAGCTATTTCCACACGTGCCATTACGAAGTAAGTGAGATTTTGTCAGAAATAAAAATAAATAAAACAAAATATAACCTGGTTCGGTGGCCACATCGTCTAACGCGCTATTTTTTCAGTAGAATATACTGTAAATAACGGGGAGATCGAGGTTAGAATCTCGCTCGGGTGTACTGAGGATGGTTTTTTTCCAAAATGGTTTTCAACTTTACCTCCACGCGAATGAACTTATACTTCCTTTAATTATAACCTTCCTCATTCCTAAAACCATTAGAATAATTAGTACATAAGTGAACCCGAATCCGTCGGGTAGTAAGTAATACGCGGTGCTAAAAAAAATAGTAAGCCATAATTATATTTCAAGATCCTACTACGTTAGCAATCTATAAAGACAAATAAGTAATATGTTACTTATGTAACAGTTGTAATTATATTAAATTATACTTACCAATAATTTATTATTCACATTTGTATTCAAAATCACGACATTATAAATGAGAGTGGGTAGTAAGATTTATTTGTTTTATGTTGCTAAGTTGCAAGGTATGGCGACATCTTTCTACGTCTCTGTTTAAAAAGACAATGCAGTTTGTTCAACAGAAACGCACCTGGATGAGCGCACCTCTTTTTCTAGGAAGCTTCGAGAAGGAAATGTCTCTTGATACACCCCTTAAGGGTAGGCAACTCCTCATTTTTTTCCTGGAGCCGAGTAGGTAAATTCTATGTAAATCTTAATCCGTGTTTTTACCGGAATCTAAAACTCGCATGTCTGGAATTGTCGTGTATATTACATAATAGTTGGACATTTAAATTAAAGTCAATAACGTGTGAAATATCGAACAAGAACGGTTTATCCACTTATAATAAAAACTATAAATACCAGGAATTTTAATTTATAAAATAAGATATCACCCCTTTTTAATTATTACTAGCAGCCCAACCCGGCTTCGCACGGGCATAATAATATAATAAAAGAAAATACACAATGTTTTACAGTGAGTTTCTAA
>CABEEJ010008835.1:9755-21747 GCA_901482245.1 Timema douglasi
CCCCCCCTCCGGCTTGACCCTGTGACCTGTTCCTCTTGTGTGTTTCATCCCTCTCCCTGGAGGAGAGATTTGTTAGTGTAAGAACACACCACTTTCCCCCTTTCCCAAACCACAGATTGAAAGAAAACACGCAACCAATCGAGAAAACAGAGCAGGGGAAAATACAGAAATTAAATACGTGATTATGAATAGTTAGAAGAAAACCGTACACAGATATTATAATAATGGGTTTGTTCAAACAACTACGCCCCTCCCCCCCACACACACCAGTGGTCATGTGGCTTAAGACACCAGGCTTGCAAGTCTGGATCGCTGATAATAAGGAGGGTGTGTTTGAATTTCGGCCAGGTGCACTGGAAGGGATTTTATATCACCTGATGAATTTCCCCCGTGACCTTCACATCCTCTCTACACGCTAATATTGTTGTCAATTTTCCCTATCCTTTAAATTAAGCTGTTATCGATGTTTCCTACTCTGTGATATTGAAGTTATTTTGTGACGTGGGCTGCATCTTAACTTAACGCACCTCAGCACTTTAATCAGCATCACACTTAGAGGTCGATGTCCAAAATTAATTTCCCTTTTATTTGGGGTATTTAACGTGTACTTTATGACACGACTTATAATCTAACTTAAATCTAAAACAGACTCAACATCCAGCCCCTGGCTGTTAATTCATCACTGTGAAAGGGGAAACCCACATTTCATCGATGATAAATCTATCGGCAATGCCAGGAATCGAACCCTGGAACCTCATTTCAGTAGACAGACACTCTACCGACTGAGCTAAGGTGTAAGATAATTTATAAAATATACTGAAAGGAAAGGGAATAAGTACCGTAGTTCACCATTCAAGACCTCTTGTTTATAATTTTGATGATAACAGCCACCGTTTATAATGTATACTCTATTTAATAATGTATGATCTTGTGTATATAGAGCCTCTTACTCATTTACGAACGAAGCAACAGGAACTTTTAATCAGGCTACTAGAATGTGGGTCTAACTACAATATAATATATAAATCTAACAAATACTTGTTTCTTTTGACATAGATCCGGTGCTGGGGTGTGAATACCCAAACGAGTAGGATATTGGTATTGAAAGGAAAATATCGATATTAATAAAATAACGATATTTTTTCCGCATCCCTTAGCGTTTCTATGGATCTAATCGAATATGACGTAGTTTTATAGAACCTCTTCATCTTGTGATGCCCGTAGGGCATTATTTGGTTTTACTCAATGCCCTCTATGGTGCCCTCTCATTACCGACAGAGGAAAGAAAACAAGGGTACTAGCTCCTGGGCAAACAAGGAAAAACAACCCCGTCATTACGACGGAAGACGTTTCGGTTGATTCCTGAAGACCTGCATGATGGAGAAAAAGTTCCTAGTCACGGCACTAAACTATGTTCACTTTGGGAACCTATTCTCATATTAATTATAATAATAATCATAATACAACAAATATCAAGTTTAAGTTCGTCTTTCCCCCACAAGGGGTCTGTAGACTAGACTAATAAATCTTTGACCTGGTGTTGTCGGTCGGAAAACTAAATTCTAACCTAAAGTAAATAAGATTTTGTTGGTAAAAAAACCATTCTGAACTGGTTGTTTATTCAGGAACCAATCTTTCCCCCATAAAATAACATCTCTTTCTATTATTACTATCGGTGACTTGGTGGTCTAGGGGTAAGGTGTCGGACTTCTGTGTTGGGGGTCCGGGGCTCAATACCTCTGACAAGGCGTGTATTAATCACAAATTGTGGGTGTGAGGAATGCCAGGCCTCCACCGTGGTTCGGATTCCACGTTAAACTGTAGGTCCTCCATTTCATCTCACAATCACCCTACCATTACACATTAGCGTAAGTACGTATAACCCGAACGGGTAGTAAGACGCGGTGCTAATAATAATAATAATAATAATTATCTTATTCAACTTGCACTTACTAAACAGACTATACCACATTGGTTGTCAAGTGGTCTAATAGTAGATATAATGATAAACTGGTGTGTTAGTAACGAGGATATCGGGTTTCGAGTCCCAATCGCGTGTAATGAGGTGTTTTTTTTCTAAATCATTCCCCACTCCCTCCCCTTCCCATGCAAACGTAAATAAGTGTCGATACAAAAAATCTAATAAAATATTTTTATTCATAAAATATCACTAAAAAAAATTGTATTGAGATAACATTTCCTGCTTATTATTTTGATACAGCGTATAACCCGAACGGGTAGTAAGACGCGGTGCTAAATATTATTATTATTTTGATACCGTTATTTCCTTTTATTGATGCTTTTCTTTTTCCACAAGTACGGTAGCGATAATTTTCTTTCTATGCTAGAAATTAGTAAAACCTAGATACTTTCTTTCCTATACTAGAAACATAGAGATATAGGAGCTTGCTCTATGCTAAGAATAAGTAAGTAGAGATTGTTCTTTTCTTCCCAATACCCCATTCGTACTCTCAGCTTAGGCCGGAGAAGTTCGCAAGAACCACGGGCAGATTAGCGTCAGAGAGACAGCAAACAGGTTTGGCAACCTCCAAAACGGTAGTTGGCAGAAACAAACTAGGAAACAAACCCGCCCGCGAGAGAGGAATTCGTCGTCCCGTCCTCCAGGAACAATTAGTGCTTTATACTATGTGGTTTTATAGGTGATTTCTCTTGGAAGGGTCATTCGCACGTGTGTAGCTCGAAGGAGTGGAAAATACAAACAACACTAATTGATATTCCCAGTGACGTAACATCAACAGTGCGGGCTACGGTGCAACGTTTGATAGAGTCCCTAAAGAAAATACTATTTTACTTAAAGTGTTGACCTACTTCTTTATAAATATAAATGAACGGCCACTTGTTGGTTGCACCCTGAGAAAAATAACCGTGTGTGTTTGTGCACACTTAATGTTAAACATTTTTTTATACCATTTACTTACGAAAACATTTAATTTCTAATAGTTAAAGTGCTATTGAGATCATATCAATACCTCTATGAAGCACTTAGGTTAGAGTCCTAACAAGATCTAGCTTGTTATCTCGATGTAATGTCAAGTCAAAGCAACTCGCAGATGCAGGTACATTCCATTTCAATTCTATCTTCCTCATCCACACCAAATTAGTTTAATAGATGTGGATATCCCGGGCTGGTAGTTTATTGCGATGTAAAATAAATATATCTGTAGAAAATAGTTTGTATGAGATGAACACTTCAAACTCTCTTACATGCTTCTATCTCGTATTTTCGGTATTCACTTTAAATTAACTTTGTAAAGTATATTATGACTACTTGAAGTATTTAACGTGTATTTTATTGAACGACTAATTAGATCATCACGCGACTTATGAACTAACTTAAATCTAGAACAGATAAAACCTAGGACCCGGCCATTATTCAGCACTGTGCAAGGGGAAACCCACATTTCACTAGTGATACATTTTTTGACCACGCCGGGAAAAGAACCAGGGACACTTAACTCACTAGGCAGACATGCTACCGACTGATGGTGTAAAGATATTGGTCTGGATCACTCTAAAATATATAAACAGTCATGGATGAAGGTAATTTTTCTTTAAAGTAGCATATGTAGAGTATCCTCTTATGATTAATCCATGAAGAAACACGCGCTTTTCAGAGATAATGTGAAAAGGATTACACCATTAAAATATATTTTTTATACAATTTCCTGTTAAAAGAACAACTCCACAGTATTTGGCAAAGGACGACAATTCCCTATACCAATAAGAAACTAGCCTTCACAACACCTGTCGCCAGGACTCTTTCTATTAGTTAGTTTTTACACTTTTGACGAAGGGACCAAGAGACAAGGGGTATGTCATATATAAGCCGCTTGTGCGTGTGTTTAAGGCCTACAAGCAAGTCACACAAGTCAGTCAGTCACAAGCAACGCAGTCAGGGACTCACAAATGCACTAACACTAGCACTGGCTCTCGCAGTCTAACACAGAATACAATAATGTACGTTAATATCACAAGTGTGCATTGATATCAAGCATTTAATTGGAGTATGTATCAGTAATTAACAGATGCAATTTGAATAAACCGTGTGTGAAACAATAGCCATCAATAGTTATCTTTCTTTCATTTTATTAAATATACCGATTTAATTAGTGCTCGACCACGGAGCAATTAACAGCTAGTTTAAACGGTATCTATTTCGTATAGTGATGATAGGCTCTCAACCATGGAGTTATAGACAACCTGTACATCATCACAGCATTATTATATCAGGGAAATAATCCGTAGAGTTTCAACGGTGTTGACCATATGTAAAGTTTGGCAGTATTGTGGTGTGAAAACATTTAGATTATTATTCAAACACGTGTTTCTTTAGTTAGATCGCACCCTACATAAACTGTTTCTTAGGTAGAATCCAAGTGATTTGTGGGCTGGATCCTGTCATTGAATGAGCTTTAAGGGGGATTGAGGTGTATACTAGAGCGTCTGCTTGTCGAGTGGTCATGTGTGCCAGTATGTGATAATAGGTGGAGGAATGTTGTAGCAAGAAGGATGGGCAACAGTGGTACGATGACCCTCATGACTAAATGATGAGAGGCAGACAGACCCTACTTTCCTTCTTCATTGTCTAGCTGTTGACTCTTCTTATTTCTCCTGCAGGTTGTCACCATAAAGTGATGACAGGTAGACAAACATTGATTCCCTTATCAGTCATCTTGAGCCGTCTTACCCACCCATGCAAGTTGTCACCATAAAGTGATGACAGGTAGACAAACGTTGCTTCCCTTATCAGTCATCTTGATCCGTCTCCAACCCTGCAGGTTGTCACCATAAAGTGATGACAGGTAGACAAACGTTGCTTCCCTTATCCGTCCTCTTGAGCCGTCTTACCCACCCCTGCAGTTTATCACTTTAAAGTGACGACAGGTAGACAAACATTGCTTCCCTTATCCGTCCTCTAGAGCTGTCTTACCCACCCCTGCAGTTTATCACTATAAAGTGACGACAAGTAGACAAACATTGCTTCCCTTATCAGTCCTCTTGAGCTGTATTACCCAACCCTGTAGGTTGTCACAATATAGCGATGAAATAGACCAAGTGCTAGAAGAGGCTTTGTTTGTAAAATATGAGGGACACATTCTGTTTTTCGGGATGTGTTAAAAAAGCCATTGGCTTTTTGAAAATTCTTGATGTCAGTCGATTTATTGGTCGAATATATTTTTAGAGTAAATAACCTAGGGAGAAATCTTTACGAGTACAAGCAGGTGTCAGGAGGGACTTCGTTTGCAATATATAAGTGACGGTGTTTATTTACAGATTAATCTGCTTGTGATAGCTTACATGAAAAAACATATCCCAAGCTTAGGAAGTTGTCACATTCCCCTCCCATCCCCTTCCTTCCATCAAGCTCTAGCTCTGTTTTGTAGGAGATTCAGGGCCAAGCGCGACTCCGTCACCTTAGTGTATTGCTACCGAGCCTACATGCCCTAATTTTTGATAATACGCCATTGATTTTTGTAGTAAAATATCTCTAGAAGTTGTTACCAGAAAAATAAAGCGCAATGGTGAGAGTTTTTGTTTATTTTATGACACTTATGAACATTTGGTGCAAACGCCAAAGCAAAACTATTTTATAACTATTCCATGCAATGCAAGAGGCGTCAATTTGAAATAAACATTCGATTTAAGAAACTATACGCGTCTGATTCAATCTCTCAGAGTTTTTCTTGGCATAGAAGCTGTCTATCTGATAATACCATTGAAGTTGGCGTTGTGAATTCGCCGTTTGTAAGGCACGTTTTGAAGAGGAGTCGAGTGTTGCAGGAATATCAAAAAATTAGTCTAATCTGCGTAGGAGCAAAGGAAAGTCTATGGCAGATATGTGCATTATACACGGTCCAAAGAATAAGATCAAGGTGTCGAAAGTTTTTCTCCTAATTGAATTTTAAGTCTCACAGAGGTTGTTCGAAGCATGTTGATCAAAACAAGATGATGATTTTTTTTTTTTACCCCTGATAGTATTGTCCGTCACCGGAAGACTTCTTTGCTCAGGAAGTTATATACCATGAAGCTTGTTTCAACAATTATATACAACCAAGGGCATCTACGAGCAAAGGTGGACGCCTCTCCTCCAAAATATTTGAATAAGTATTACATGATACATTCCGAACAATCCTCAATGAGATAGAAGACAATTTTGAAACTTATTCCTTTGAACTGATTTATCCAGCTCAGAAAATGTCTGAATTAACTGGCGTGTTTGATGTCGTAGTAGACAATAGACTTCTAAAATCAATGTAGATTGATAAATATAGTGAAAAATATTATTTTATCATCCATCTGAGGGAACAAAATCTCGTTTAATATTCATTAGTGATAGATGTGATGAGGGGAGCCATGCACGCTATGACATGGTCATGGGCGGAATTGAATTCCAAATTAGTAAATATGTTAACATGACTTTCTCCAAGAAACCCCTCTCCTCCTAAGATAGTGAAATATATCCACCCGGATTTCCAATACCTCAATTGGCAGTAAGTCTTTCCAGAGTTAAAATTGAGTTACTCGTCCGCTCAAAATCTGCCACGCGAAAAAGTTACTTGAGTCCTTTTAAGACAATAAATATGTACAAAAATATTATTTTCTGTGAGACAGGAAAAGGCGGTCTGACATTAGGATGGGGAAAGAGAAAGAAATGAATCGTTCAGACAAGGATTGAACCGTAATCATTCAATCTTGACACTACAGGACAAAGCCACCACTTGTGTTTGTACAAACTAAACATACATATTGGGAAGCACGGGTTTAAATCCCAACTGATGACACTTGGCGTGTTTTTTAACTTTTTGTTTTGAAAGCTATTAACATAAAAGAATAATATACAGTAGTTTATATTAATAATCTGTATTTTACTTGATCCACCAAATTAATTCATTAATGAAAATACAGCATCTTATTTATTTGTAAAGATAATTTATTACAAATTTTAGTTGCATATAAATATACAATAGTGAAAACTGACTATCTTTAGAATAACATATTTGCTACCCATATCGGTGAACACTCAGAATAAGCCTCAAGCTTGATTGGTCCAGTTTAATGGTGACTGGAAGTCTTAGGCTCGAATCCTGGCTGGGTGTACTGCGGGGGATTTTACTAAACGGTTTCCCACTCAAATTCGGGTAAGTTTCTACTCAATTTTAACTTCCTCCATTTCTACCATAATAGTGCTATTAAATGTGAGAATTAAAATCTCATGGCAACCTGGTAAGAATTTTCGTAAAGTAGAATATATCAAACTAACATATTAAACAACCAACAGTGTTTTAATTCTGTAGTTATTTAAAATTAAAATAAACACATTTTTTTTCTTACTCCCTTAGTGAGTTAAATTAAAGATATACATAACAAAAACACTGAATGAAAATACATAATTATATAATAGAGTTAAAAAGTAAAATAACTTTTGAAATTATTGGTGAAATCAATAAGTGTAATCTTGCCGGGAAACTATCGCCGGGTATATTTCTTAGCTATTATCTTTTGTATAGTCTTCTTCACACTCATTGGAGCAGAGCCGATATAGTGTAGACACGGGCTCTAATGACTAGAAAGCATGAAGTGCCCGCTGGATACAATTCTTTGATTCACTCATAATCACACTTTCATGTGTTTCATGTGTCACTAGACTTATCAGCTCCCCGAATATATAACAAACAAATTATATCCACTTCCCGAATACGTCCACTCCTTGGAACTCATTTTAAGAACGTGTTTTTATTTTACCCAAAGCATACTCGAAGTAATATGTTTGATGATTAACTATTATTATTATTATTATTATTACCGCGTCTTACTACCCGTTCGGGTTATACGCACTTACGCTAATGTGTAATGGTAGGGTGATTGTGAGATGAAATGAAGGACCTACAGTTTAACGTGGAATCTGAACCACGGTGGAGGCCTGGCATTCCCCACATTCCCAAGATGTCTTGTCAGAGGTGAAGGAGGGGTTTGGTAATCAGATAAATCTGTGCCGGGACCGAGGATTGAACCCCGGCCGCCAGCATAGAAGTCTGACACCTTACCCCTAGACCGCCAGGTCACCACAGATGATTAACTGAGGTTGAAATAAGTCATTATTGCATAAGAAATTCGGTAACCCTTCGGCTAAACCATTTGATATTTTATTTAAGGCTTTTGAGAGGGGTTGGTTTATTTTTCTTGTAATTTGGGCTGGGGAGGTGTCGCGTACCATTGCGGTGTCCGTGTCGCTGGTACCATGAACTCAACCCTTACTATTTATATGATTCGGTTTGGGGGTGGCACGACAAATTTGAAAGGTTGAAGTATCCTCAAGACCAGTGGTATTCAACCTGAGTGCGTGAGGACATCTTAGGTGTTACGTAAAATTTAATATATATTATTTCATGATACACGTAATGATCGGGCCCATATTTAGGTTTCACCATAAGAGACGCGAGCTTCTCAGAAACAATGTGAAAAGGATTTCATCCCTAAATACCATCTTTCTTGTTAAAATATCTACTGCGTCAATTCTTGTTAAAGGGAACAGCTTCATAGTATTTGGCAGAAGACGCCATTTCTCTATACCAATAAGAAGCTAGCCTTCACAAAACCTGTCGCCAGGACTCTTTCTATTATTTAGATTTTACACTGTTGAAAAGGGGAGAGAAAGGCAAGGGGTATGCTTTACTTCATTCACGGTAGGAGTTTACCTCTGAAAGGTATTTTTTCCTACAAATATCCTACTATATAATAGATTTCTGGTGGGGAAAAAGGCCTTTCAGAGGTAAACTCCTACCGTGAATGAACTTTATATTAAAGCGTTAAGGACAGGCGATCTGGGTATTGCCAATCTTATTTTAGATATAGATTATAGAATATAATATATACTTGTATTATACACCAACAACTTTGGGTCCACAAAGTTGTATATACATTTTATCTGAAGGTACACAAACAAAAATAGTTTTGATTGCACTGCTCAAAACGATCGTTTAAGTGGGATGGGAGGTAGCGCATCCATTATCTTTGTAGTTCTTATAATAACAATTTGTTTTTGTAAAATTATATAGATAGATTAATAGATGCGTATAGCTCGATTCTGCATATAATAATACCAACATTTCTTGAAAATTGGCAATTGATGAAAAACTTTTTAAATGGAAATTAAAAGTTATCACCAAATTCCTGAATAACCATGTAATACACTAGAGAAATGTCAGTATAGCTATGTATATAAAATCAAACTAAACGTATCTAGTAAAGCAATATTTTATTTACCAACATCAAATTTTTCTTTAATACAATCTTTAAAAACTCGCATTCACTATAACTACGGTAACTTTGTTGTAAAAAAACAAACCCTCCAACTCCTTGGCTTGGACATATTGAGGGGAGTTGTTTTTTTCACCAAATATATTATTATTATATATATATATACATACGGTGCACCCCACATACTTTCACGCTCCTTTATCTAAATTATTTACATAACGTGTGAGATATAGGAAACGAAATAGTGTACATTTTTATAGAAACTTAGTGGGAAAGGAAGAACATCCACATTTTACTAAAGAGAATGTACTAAATATAATATACACTGTTACAGAAGCATGACATTAATAAACTCTATTTACCAAACCCTTCCTTCACCTCTGACAATGCATCTTGTGAATGTGGGGAATGCCAGGCCACCACCGTGGTTCGGATCCCACGTTAAACTCTAGGTCCTCCATTTCATCTCAAAAATCAACCTACCATTACACATTAGCGTAAGTGCGTATAACCCGAACGGGTAGTAAGACGCGATGCTAATAAAAATAATAATAAACTCTATGTGCATTTTCAGTGTTCCTTATAATCAAAGCTTTTTAAAAATATATTTTCCTATAATTCGGAAGATATTGATTTTATAGATTATTCTTTAAAATAAAAGTTGCTTAGTTTTAAGAGTCCTACCATTTTTCTATGGTAAGCTATTTCGTATCTCAAAGGTTTTCAGAGATTGATCAAATGCTAGGCACCAATCCTTAGGTCAATCGGTAAAATGTTTTCGGGTTTCAGTAACCGAGAGAGAGACGACGTAACGGGTTCAAAGGGTCATAAAACAACGACATCCACCAAAATTTCGTTTTTTTTTTTTTTACGATCACAATACTTTCTCTCTTCGAGGGGCTGCGAGAACGTAAAGATGTTAGTTCCGTAGGAATGAAAACGGTGTCATATTAAATTTTGACTGTCATTTTTAGAAAAATGTTAGAATGCACCTCGTTAGTAGAACAGGATGATTAATGTAAACTATTTGATAGCCATTAATTAGAATAGGACTGTATTCAGCTAAAATTAGACCTCTATTCATTGGATAAAACCCTCAGTGATTTTGTCCTGGATTGAATACAAGCCTTTCTAGTCGGAAACTGGTGAAATACTACTTGCTCATCCACAATGCCACCTCATTTAAAACACAAAATTATACATTTACACAGCTCTACAAATATTGCTTTTTCAAATGATCTATAAAGGTAAATACACATTTTAAAACAATATTTCATGACTTATGACAGAAAAGCATTGACGAAAAAAATAGTTCTGAGAAATAAATAATGAACGTATTGAGAAGAGGAATGAATACAATGAGATCTCCAGAAGCAAAATAACTTCAAATAAATCTTCATTGTCAATATGGCGGGCTGCTCTCAGCAGATTGTAATGTCAAATTATAGGTGCCGTTATTTAAATGTCTAACAAAGAGGAGTTGTCTCGCCTGTTAGAAGAGAACATAAAACATTCCATCACTGCACTGTAACTTCTCTGTTAGTCAGCTTGGACTCAGCGGTAGCTCTGTCTGGCGACCAGCGGCGAGGCTTTCTTTGACAAGAAAAGCAGGTATGTGACCTCTTGAAGACTTTACAAAGTCACGTAGCATAATCGTTGGGCGAATCATTGTTGCAAGGTTCATGAGTGCTGTAATGGCGGGCAGCTGTTGTCCAAACATGGTATTCCCTGAATCTATCTCCAAGGCCAGGTTCCTATCGTCAGATTGATGCTACTTAGCCCTCCGATATTAGCCCTTTAATTCTCGGTCGTCAATTGTTGTTCAAATATCCTAAAAATTGTCTTCAAGGCCGTGTTCCTATTGTTAAATTGAAAATGTACAGCTCTTCTGAATCATATGCCCTGGTCATCTTCTGTTTTTCGAACATAATATTAACGGAAACTCTACCCACCTCGGTGGCCGTATGGTCAAAGGAGCAACTCTCACAGTAGACTAGACTGCTGATTACGGGGAGATTGAGGTTTGAATCTCGATCAGATGTACTGAAGGTGGTTTTTCTAAAATGGTTTTCCACTCTTCATCCATCCCTCCATGCAAATGTCGGTTGCTTCCTTTAGATATAACCTTTCTCACCCCCTAAAACCATGAACGTCATTAATACATAAGCGTATAACCCGAACAGGTAGTAAGATGCAGGGCCATTTTTTAAATGAAATATGATTTCTCAAAACATAAAGCTAATTAGTCAAGTGTTTAAGAAGGAACCAATTAAATATGATATTGATTGTTTTACAAGGTATTGACGAACGTAGGGTTATTAGCTCCATGAGACCATACTTACATTAAACTCCGATTCACTTGTGAATCAACTATTTACCCACCACGATATGATTCTAAAGCTCGTTCCTCAAAGGGGATTTGAACCAGAAGCATTTTGTCACATCCTGAAGGAAGGTATCGACTGCACTTAAACACATCCAAGGTTAGCGAAAATATGAGCTCTTTTATATATATAACGGTGACCTGGCGGTCTAGGGGTAAGGTGTCAGACTTCTGTGCTGGCGGCCGGGGTTCAAACCTAGGTCCCGGCACAGATTTATCTGAATACCAAACCCTTCCTTCACCCCTGACAAGACATCTTGTGAATGTGGGGAATGCCAGGCATCCACCGTGGTTCAGATTCCACGTTAAACTGTAGGTCCTCCATTTCAT
>CABEEJ010008836.1:0-21735 GCA_901482245.1 Timema douglasi
TAAATTGCTTTCATGAAAGCCTATTTTAATAAACAATGAAATAAGATACATCAGTTCAGTTCAAACTAGTATATATACTTGCGGCAGTCTAGCAGCCACGAATGTCACAACTAAAAACACTAAACATTAACAATGCTGCAACTTTAAACATGGCTGGCTGAAAGAAATGTTGCTACTGGGCAGCTCATGTTGTTTCCTTACGATTCGTTTCCATACACTCATCGACTGTTGTCTCTTGACTTCTGACAACGGCGCTACTTGATTAACTAAGCTCTCTACACCATATTACAGGAGGGATCTACTTTCAATGTTTGATGATGTTTGAAGTTGGGATTTTTTGTAGAGTAGGGATCAAGGGATCAACAGTTGGGAAATTTTAAATTTGTCTGTACAAGTCTGTGGTTAAGGACTTTCATAATAGAAAGTAATGGGTTACAGAATAAGCCTAGGATTTTCCAACTCCAGATCTCAAATCTCACAAAATTCCCAACTTTCAAGCTTTTAACCAACTTGGGGGGAGGGGGGGGACACCCCCCCTGCGCGACGCCTTTGCCCTTTAGGTCTGTCGGGCATGCCAGTCCGACACGCCGGCCCTTACGAATGCGATGTTTTCAAGTTTGGCTACCAAGATTATACGAACTTGAAATTACACCAAGCTTAGTTTGAAATAACGTTATTGGACAAAAATAGCCTGATTTTTTTAGCACCGCGTTTTTGGGCTATACGCCTATGTACTAATTACACAAATGTGTCGGGGTATAGGAAGGTTGAATATAAATTAGGTGTACCCGCATTTGCGTGAAGGGAGAGTGGAAAACCAATTAATAAAAATCACCCTCAGTACACCTGACTGGTATCAAACCCTGATCTCACCATCTTCTGTTGTCCAGTCTATTGTGAGAGTAGCGCCTTACACCATGCGGCCACTGAAGTGGGTCCAATTATTTTTGTTCGAGACACTATCAAGACTAGAATATTAAGCCATCCACCGAGAAACAAGGCGACACAGAAAATAAAAATAAATTTCACACTTAATATATTAATCTTTGAAAAATAAATAAAATGGAAATGTTCAATTAAAATATAAATCTTGTTTATATCTATAAATATTTGATCCAACCAAGGTTTATATCAAGTTTCAACATAAAACTATTTACTTAGAAATTGGGTATTTTTTTTACTAATAAACTTCTCCCTTCCTACCTGTCGCAGTGCGTTTACTACTCGTCTGGGTTATCCGTATCTTACAGCAATGGGGCAGGGATGAGGACGGTAGAATTTCAATAAACCATCTAGGGGAAAACACCCGGCCGAGATTCGAACCTTGACCTCCCCGATACCAGTAAACCAAATCCGACGAGAGTGATGCCTTGGCCTGCGTGACCACCGATGTGGGTTTAAATACCATTCTATAATAATATCTAAAAGTGTTGAACTAGTATGGTTTCATCCCAAGTAAAGGTTGCGAGTGGTGGGTGAGGTCCGTAGTTCCTGGTGCGCCGACATTCACTGTACCTCACGCGTCGTTTGTCGGCCTAGCGAACGTGTGTGTTGAGTGGCCGTATGTAAATATTGTCCCACATGTCGTTGCTCTAGTGGGTAGCACCCATTATACAGGTGGGCTGACAAGTCTTTTAACAGGGGGCGGTTGCACTACACAATTCACCATTTTCCATCCAATAACAAGGTGTTTTAAAAAACTAATTAAAGGATGAACTTGGCTCGATATCTATTTTCTGCTTAGTGCCAGTGGGCTGATCCGTGACGAATTTCCCGCCCACGTAGCTAAATGGTTCGAGTTATTGACCACAAGTTCAGGACACTCTCGGTTCGAAATAAGCTAAAAAAAAACGGGGTTTCCCTGACTTGCCTACTTCCCTACCAGCCATTTGATTAAATAAGAGATGTTTTAGCTGATTTAATCTATGAGTGACAGATTGCATTTGCGAAACTTTATCTTATTTAGCCTATATTAAATTATTTGTACATTTATTATTTATCACCTACGATTTTCTGTAAGAAAATTACACATCATTATTAAATTGCCCCTTGCGAGCTATTTACTATTTGCTTACGGGTTCATTCTAATATCCAAATTAGTAACGACCTAGTAGTTGGGCCTGAGTGTATGGATTAGACATTGTGTTTTAGTTTAAGTTAGTTTGTAAGTCTTGTGCCCATATAGGATGGTATGTTTGGAAAGTTCACGTGAAAAAATATATATAGGGATTCTGAGATGACTATGTAATCAGTTCACGCCACTAATTGTACAAATGCATCAACTGCCTTGAAAAACCAACCGGAGGTTGAAATAGCCTTTTTGTTTGTAAGTGCAACATTAGTGGACACATATACACATGCGTCAGTCTCGTCTGGTCATGTTTTACGGAGTCTGCTTTTAACCTAAGTGTGAAGGGAAAGTTTCAGGGATTACAATCTGCTTCTAACCAAGGTGTGACTGGGAAGTTTCAGCTATTACAATCTGCTTCTAACCAAGGTGTGACTGGGAAGTTTCAGCTATTACAATCTGCTCCTAACCTATGTGTAAACGGGAAGTTTCAGCTATTACAATCTGCTCTTAACCAAGGTGTGACTGGGAAGTTTCAGCTATTACAATCTGGTCTTAACCAAGGTGTGACTGGGAAGTTTCAACTATTACAATCTGCTCCTAACCTATGTGTAAATGGGAAGTTTCAGCTATTACAATCTGCTTCTAACCAAGGTGTGACTGGGAAGTTTCAGCTAATCTGCTTCTAACCAAGGTGTGACTGGGACGTTTCAGCTATCACAATCTGCTTCTAACCAAGGTGTGACTGGGAAGTTTCAGCTATTACAATCTGCTTCTAACCAAGGTGTGACTGGGAAGTTTCAGCTATTACAATCTGCTCCTAACCTATGTGTAAACGGGAAGTTTCAGCTATTACAATCTGCTCTTAACCAAGGTGTAAGCGGAAAGTTTAAGTTTACCTAGTCTCCTCTTAAACTAAATGTAAACCTAGAAGTTGAACAAACATACGTATCCAAGGTAAGCAGGCACGCGACACTCCTCGTTACCTCTTTACAAGCAAGACATGTGCTGTACCACCTGATCCACTCCCTCGGACGTAGGCGTGCCAACTTCCCTCTCTACAATTAACTTGAATACAAGTATGTGTTAGTAGTGGTATTACCATATGAAGAACTTTAGCACTAAACTAATTGAGCTACTTTTGTGCATTCATACGCCAAGCCATGGGCTGCCACTTTTGATACATGGTATAGATAATTTTTATTATCTAACCTTATGTCATTGTTGGTAACTTAACATTTATCTTTAATAGTGTTTTTAAATATAGGATGGAATAATGTGCAATTTAAGTTAAGTATTTTTGTGGTTTTTATAACAAAACATATTTTCGTCCTACTAAATGAAAATTGTTTCAGTAGATACGTTGTGGAAATAATAATTTTTGATGGTATCTGAATTCCCGTTCAAGTGGGCTGATGCAACCCTACTAAGGGGCGAAAAGATTTGCCCTTTATCACGCACTTAAGTTAAAATAACGTTTTTTATTAAATAAAAGTATTACATTTTGCGTATGAATAGAATAAATATACACAAACTGTTAAATAAAACTAATATGTTTTGTTATTTGCCTATAGATATGTTAATTAGTTAAAAAATTTTTTGTAGGTTGAACCATAATAATAGTTCATTACTATCGTTATAGAGTACACTTATGACATCATGGATAAAACACTATCAAAATATAATCTCGCTACCATGGAAACGCGTGTTTAAGCAATAGCCACCAGGAAGCTCTAAGTGTACTATATTCTGTCTGAAAAGTATTATACACCCCTACGCTATTTAGTGCGCCAGAAACGTGTTTGATTAAAGTGTGCAATTATAGTGCACAGATGGGCGAGGCGCAGACTATTCTGACACCGCCATAGCCTTTAAAATCATGAAAGTTCAAATGTTTAAAATTCTATAGCGTAAGTAGTAAAGTTAAATGTAAGGTTTATTTTCTATAGGAACATGTCGGTAAATTAAATTAATTGTTAATTAATAATTAATTGTTTACTCCATCCGAAGAAAGGATGGGAAAACGATAGTGAAAGATGGTAAATAGAAACAGCCCCAAATACATCCGGGTGAGATTCGATCCCTGACCTCTACGTCATTGGAAACCAGATTAGACGAGCCTTTATGCTTTGGTCCGTGTGACCACTCTCAATTATCAATGAAGGTTTCCAGTTAAACTCGATGGATTAAAATAAAATGTAGTAGGAAAAAATAAATTTAAACTTTCGTCCCCCTCACCCCTGTCTCCTCATGTCCGGTAGGATTGCGAAAGTTTGTTTTTCTAAAAACGTGGTCATGGTTCTAAAATTTTTGGGAACCATTGTCTATACAATTCATTGAGGAATACAAAAACGAGCATATTATCAATAATACTTTTGAGGAAGGGGGTTGGGACCCCAAAACATTCCACCTACCCACCTCTGTAGGTATTATTAAGGTACGCGCACACAACGGCGTGTTGTATTGCTCCGCATCGGCTTGGAAAATATTTTCAATTTGAGTTCTAAACAATTTTTAAACACAATAATGTAACTGATACAATGTGATAAGGACAGGGTTTGCGCCAACTAAGTACCGTTAAAACGTGCGACAAGTCTACCGCGTGTTTTGATTCTGGAGTATTTAACGTGCACTTTCT
Source organism: Timema douglasi (assembly GCA_901482245.1). Lineage (NCBI taxonomy): Eukaryota > Metazoa > Arthropoda > Insecta > Phasmatodea > Timematidae > Timema > Timema douglasi. The sequence goes on from CABEEJ010008836.1 coordinate 4,707, forward strand.
GAACCAACTGATTATATCAGCCCACAAGAATTTCTCTGAGCAAGAGCAAAAGGGCCTATTCATTTTGCCAGGAAGGTATTTTCACATACATTCATAGGTTCTTTTATATGCCACAATCGGTATAGGGCCTACGGCTTTACTTACCCTCCGAAGGAAGCTGTGAAAAATTTGTTGACCCCAGCTGGGTTTGGACTCCGAACATCTAGCCCTAAGGCGAGCACTTTACCCCACGACCACCAAGGTCGACTTTGTTAGGGTTATCACAAGAACAATTTCTACGACTGAACCCACTACCCTTAGCACATCGCAGTCAGAAGCTATTTTTTATTTTCACAACAGCTTAGTACCTGTTCGGGCTATAAGCATAAATAAATATGATACTGAGAGAGGGATGAGGAAGTTAGAATTTTAGAGGACGTGTACCAGCATTTTTTCTAGAGAGAATGGGAAATAATTTAAAGAAAAAACACCCTCATTACACCTAACCGGGATTCAAGCTCCAATCGACTTGTCACTAGCGATCCAGACCAACTCGATCTTAATGCGTTAGACCAAGGATGGCAAATCAATGACATGCGAACAAGATTTGGGAGGCACACTTGCACATCGGCATGAAAAAAAAATAAACACTAAATAAAACCTTTCCTAACGTAATATTTATTATCTTTTGAAGTATTTCGATAGCTTTGTCATTCACATGTCACAATTAACTTTGTGTGAAGTAAACGGTTACATTATTACTAGCACCGCGTCTTACTACCAGTTCGGGTTTGTACGCACTTAAGCTAATATGTAACACGTTTCAAACTACAATGCTAAAGGTTATGCAATTTTTTTTATTTTAACATTTATACATATTTATTGTATTTTTTCTCCTCAAGGTGTCACTTTCAATGTTTTTACTTTGAGTTAGCGACAATATTGTCCAAAAAACTCACTTTAACCATTTAATAAGTTTTACTTCTTTAAAATGATGTCATTATTAACATTTATACAATTTAATTTAAGTTGTTCCTTGAACTACATTTGAGAATATGTATTCAAAAGTTTTGATTTGTATATATTCATTAAAAACGTAAATAAGAGGGGGCACACTAGACCAGGGGTTGGCAAAAGGTCGATATCGCAGCAATTTTTAATCATTCCTGTAAAAAAAACTACACCGTCACGAAAAGGCACTCTTACCTTCCATTATTCCATTATAGTACAGCTTATAGGATAAGGTACAATGAGGTGAATAGAATACAAACAATTGCAACGCTTAAAATACGCTAGAAGGATACAACACACAAACATTAGACCAAGACTTTTTGGACTCACCCACTGAGGAGTACGATTGACTAAAGATGCGTTTCACTCGCTATTTAATAAATTAAGACATCATCCTTATATACTATTCAATTAATTTTGAACCCGCTTCGGTGGCCGCATGGTCTAAGGCGCTACTCTCGCAATAGACTAGACTGCTGATGAAGGGGAGATCGTGGTTCGAGCCTGGTCGAGTGTACTGAGGGTGGTTTTTCCTAAATGGTTTCATACTCTCTCCACGGAAATTCGGTTACACTTCTTCTAAACTCAAGCTTCAGCATCCTTTATCCATTAGCGTATAGGCATAACCCGAATGGGTGGTAAGACGTGGGGCTGGAGAAAAATTGAATGTCCATCCCGTATTCTTCCCAACTTACATCTCACAAAACATGGCGTGTTGGTCGCCGGAGCGGGTGGTAAGCCCTGGTCTTACGTCGCGCGCGACTTGGGCGGACGCAGACCCGTCCCGTCACAACCAAGGTCGGTGCGTGCGAGTACAGTGGGTGGACGTGTGTGTGTGAGCCGACATTCACCTAGTGGGTCGCGGCACGTGGGTGGAGCGTAGCATGAGATGCGAGTTGAAGTAAAGGTGAGGTTGTGGAATACGTGGATACGTTCGCACCTCAAACAAATCGTCAAGAAGCCGGATATCACAGTCCGATTTTATTAATAAGGCCCTTCTCTAACCGCTATAAAAGTTAATTTCACGTACTCATATACTAGTTCTGTTCAGGTCATACTATATACAGCTATCACTCTTAATATATATATGATCAATAAACCTACCTATAAAATAACACTTAACATAATAATAACTACATGAGTGCAATCAATACACTGGGTAAATAGTACATATTCCAGAACAGGCGGTATTTTCTTCAAACTTCCTGGTCTGTGGTTGGGAACTTGACATATTCCAAGAGGTGCCTGCCTGCCTGTCAATTCATTGGACACCACCTAAAAATTAATAACCATAATTATTAACAAAGTTTTTGAAAACTATCTTATTTATGGTTGGTACATTAAATTATAATGAAACCTTACTATGTATGTACTTGCAACAGAAGAAAAAAAAATAATAATATATATATATATATATCTACCAGTTCATGATTTATTAATCTCACTAGACCTCCTATGTTGGGGGCTTATAGATGCATTTTATTTCCTCAAAATATCAGAAACATGATATGTGCAGTAGAACCCTCATTTCTGTAATCGAGACAAGTTGAGTGGTAAATATACTAACACAGGCCTATTTTAAAATTTTAACACAATGTAGGCCTACAAATTTAAAAGAGTATAAAATCTTCATTAGGCCTATATAAAAAACTAATTTTATTTCAACACAAAGTAGGCCTACATACTTTAAAATAATATAAAGCCTATATTCCATGGAAAAAAACTAGGCCTATTTCACAAAATATATTGATAATTTTGGAATTGACAAACAAATATTGGGACCAGACATATTTTCATTTTAACATACAGTACCTTTACAATCCTGGATATGGTAGCAGAGCTCAACCGAAGCAGATCACCGCAAACCAACTGCAAAATATATATCTTAGAATTGTCTTTAACAATATTCATATTAAATGTTAATGTTTCACACAACGGGATGTTGATAGTATTGAGTTCAGGGTTTTAATCTTGGTCAGTTATGATAAGTGTGGTTTTCCATAAATTGTTTCCTCCTCCGCCCGCAAATGAGGGTGCATTTGCTCAAAGCTATACTTTTCCCATCCCTATCCCATTGTTGTAAATATGTGGATAGAACATACAGCTTGCAGAGTGATATGCATTTTTTTTATTAAATAACATATATATTATATACCCATACATCAAAATGTATATGGGAAAACAGTAATCAACTGATAATTACGTTAAACTATATAGAATAAGCTTTACCTGAACTTGAACAAGGAAAAAAGTTTAGGTCTACAGGTATGTTATGTCAAATTATTAATATGTTTGAATAATCTGAATAATCTCCACAACTAAATATACTGTACCATCCCAAGGGTCATGGGATTATTGATAAAATAAATAAAGAAAAAGTTTGTAATCAAATAATATAGTTTGATCAAATATTGAATTTTTAACTTTGATAAGGTTAGATTATATTTCATTGAAACGTCCGTTTACATTTACGCATTATATTTATATATCTCACATTATGTTCATGTAGAATAAACGAGAATATAACTACAACTTATATTTTTACATAACTAACCAGATCTCTTGGACCATGCTGTTAGTAAACAAATAAATAAACAAGGATAACGCAAATGTAAGCGCCCGTATAACTCTTGTGAACCACGATTTTGTCATCTGATAATGGAATTAATTTTATACAAGGGTATTTTGAGGATATAAAACATAGATATTAAAATAATACTTTCAAAAAATATTTACCTGAAAACTACCAGTCCCATTAAATCGAAGTGCTGTAATCACCTTTATTAAAGGTGGTACGGGCAAACTGCGGGCGTTTTGGTTTGGACCAGTCAACAGTGGGACGATGACGTTCACCACGGTATCTTTGCTGAATCGGAATCTTCTGATAAATTCCCTGTCGGAATAGAATTTGACAGGGTTTTCCGCATCCCGCAGATATCTTTTCGGTTCAGGTAACTTATCGATGACACCGATAACCTCAACTAAATTCACTAGATAATCATAAATAACCCGATCGTCATCCATCTTGAAAGTTGGAATAGTGTGCTCATGTAGAATAAACGAGAATATAACTACAACTTATATTTTTACATAACTAACCAGATCTCTTGGACCATGCTGTTAGTAAACAAATAAATAAACAAGGATAACGCAAATGTAAGCGCCCGTATAACTCTTGTGAACCACGATTTTGTCATCTGATAATGGAATTAATTTTATACAAGGGTATTTTGAGGATATAAAACATAGATATTAAAATAATACTTTCAAAAAATATTTACCTGAAAACTACCAGTCCCATTAAATCGAAGTGCTGTAATCACCTTTATTAAAGGTGGTACGGGCAAACTGCGGGCGTTTTGGTTTGGACCAGTCAACAGTGGGACGATGACGTTCACCACGGTATCTTTGCTGAATCGGAATCTTCTGATAAATTCCCTGTCGGAATAGAATTTGACAGGGTTTTCCGCATCCCGCAGATATCTTTTCGGTTCAGGTAACTTATCGATGACACCGATAACCTCAACTAAATTCACTAGATAATCATAAATAACCCGATCGTCATCCATCTTGAAAGTTGGAATAGTGTGCTCGTAGTGCTGCTAAAGTTTAGGTTGGATCGATACTAAAATTTAGGGGGCAGCGCGACTAGAATGTGACTATGAAACGTACTTCATTCGGGTTTAGGGAGAATCGCGCCTAAACTTTCTATTTAGGGTTACTAAATGTGACTATGAAACCGGCCAAAGGCTGTGCAAAGCTTCGAAATGTTGAAGGCGATGGTCAAATTTACCTCGCTTCAACTTCGCTTTGACTGAGCTTCGCATTTAAAGAATGACTTTCGCACACCCCCATTTAGAGTAGCCACATTTTACAAAAGCCACACTTTACTCAAAAACAGTCAAAGTGACAACTTGACAACTGCACACGTGCCTTGCCTTAGGGATAGATTAAAGTAGATCTAATTAAAGGCTCTTCGAACGTCGGAACAAATATATATATTACGTTTATTTTTATTTTCCCACTCACAACATCTCACTCTTTTCCCGGGCTGTCCGTCCGTATTTCATTACACTAATGGGGTAGAAATATGGATGGTAGAATTCAGAGAAAGTGTACCTACGTTTGCGTGGAGAGATAGCATTAAAGACTAGGTTCACACTTTAGCCCACTTGACATCCAATGCGGGATGTATGATGCTTGGTTTGTCTAAATGATTTATTAAATGGTGATATATTTTCGAGAAGATTTTAACTATGTATTTAACGTTCTCTTTCTAAACACACAAATTATATTAGCATACGACTTACAAACTAACTTTTTCCAAATAGTTTGCGTCATATTACCCTTACGAACTATGCGTATAGTAACACTAAGGAAGGAAGAATTATGAAAGGAAGTGTACCTACATTTCTGTGGGAAAAGAAAGTGGTAAACTATTTTAGGGAAAACCTACAAACTAGCTTCCGGGCTGCCACGCACCTAGAAAACCGGGAAAACACAAGGTATTTCACTAAAGTAAAAACTAAAAAAAAAAAGTTGCAATATTTATAAACTTGCAACATTGACTAAACTGCAAGCTTTAGATAGTAGTCCCTTAAATGGAAAAAATAAATAAAAACTGAAGAAATATGCACTCTGATTTGAACACATCACACATGGCTTATATTACTACCTCCCCTTTTTTCGTCCTTGAAACAGTGGGTTGCGTAACACGTGCAAATTTCTCCGTAAAAGTAAAATCCTTCCGTTCTAAAACAGCAATAGCTCAACTTTACAATAGTCAATTTTATGAAAAACAAAATTTAACTTCTCTCTACTATTCTATAAAGTGTTTGGAGAAATGGGAATTACTTCTTGGAAACCTTAACACACAGGTAATTTGTTATTAAGAAACTAGTGGCAACCCTGATTTTCTTCAGCACCTCCCGGAATCAAACCAAAGTCTCTTAGACTTCTGGTCGACCATTCTAACCATTTAGACGCTAGGAAGAATTCTACGCGAATCTATGAGGCAGTTTAAAAATGCGTCCAAATAAAAAGTACGAGCCATTAAATACGACCTTAATCACGGGTGCGCCATCAGAGGTATTGGGTCAGGAAGACCGTTGCTAGGTAGCGTCGCCCAGGATGTGACCGGATATTACGTCACACTCGAACAATGTATTGGCCGTTCCCATTTATATTGATGTAGAGCGGGCAGGGTCGTCAAAACTACGGCCCGTGAGCCTATTCGAAATGTCCAGTCGTTCCTTCGTCTCGAAACGTTTCGAAAGGGTCATTCATTTACTTGGCACAGTATTATTGATTTAATCTACTGGACCAGGAATTTAAGAGGGTAGCTTAGAGGAAGTGCATCCGCATCAATGTGAATATAGGATGCTAAAATCACAGTTAGTATATCACCCTCAGTACATCCGGCCAAGATTCGAACCTCGACCTCCCCGTCATAGGCAATCCATTATATTGGTGAGTCTGTCCTATTAGAATGTGTGATCATTAGAGTGGGCGCTTGACAGAGTTGGCAGTATTGGAAGAGAGAGCTAGTCCAATATTTCATGTACTGTACATAAGGTTTTTTTTCACACATTCGAGTTTTCTATTGTATTTCCCGGTTAATACTGTTGCATTTATCTTTCTATATAAGGTTTGCGAAAATAGTTTAGAAAGCACAAAAGTTAGTTTTAGTATTGGGACATATTAATGAGAAGCAAATTTTTTTTAAATGTATTTTTTATCTGATTCTGTTGCCATCTGCATCAATGGATATGTGGGCAGAAGTGTCATCTTCGTCTGGTTTGGCTTTCCGGTGTCGAGAAAGTCAAGTTTCGAATTCGCGGCCACTCTCCCTCCACGCAAATAGAGGGTACATTTATTTTAAATACCACCCTCCTCCTTAACCCATTAGCTCAGTTTAAAACCTTTATCAATACAAGCAGGAATCTGAACTCAACTCATTTCGCATATGCGGTTCATGGCTCCGGAGTCAATTTTTCACTAGAGCCCGGAATTTTATGTAGGCCTAGTATTAACTTACAAAATATGTATATAAATATATAGCAAAATCATTCAAATATGTATTAAATTATGTAACTACATGTGAAAATATGTAACATTGAGTAAACCTTCTAATAATGCATACATACATTAATAAAACTAAATTTAATTTTACATCTGCAAATTTCTAAAATGAAAAAACACTGTTATACATGTACATTAGTTTTTTAATGAGTTATATTGCATTATTTGTTGGTTTTACACTACTTAAATATTTTATTATTAATTAAAGACTTCAAATAAATGGTATTATATAACTGATTTTAGAAATCATAAAAACAATACAAATTTTCAATAAACCTTCATTGTTGCCAGCTCTATGAAAACAAGTGAGCGTTGGAACACTCCTGATTTTTTAAAGTCAGTTTCCTAGAATTATTTGTTTCGGTCTGAGATTAAATGTTTGACCTTGACATACTAGCCGGTATTAATATTAAATTTAAACACATACACATCGTTGATCTTGTTTGCTTTTCAAAAGACCGTTATACGAACTGTGTTATTGTGACATACTTTAAATCACATTTCCTTGATTGATTTTTGATCCCGTTTTCGTCACTTGTTCTTTGCCGAGTTACACCTGTTTTTTTTTATCCAGAGTAGGAAAAAAAGGTAAATCCAAGAATTATTTTTTACAACTCGTTTACTTGTGTTTACAAATGGACACGCCGCACTAGAGAAGTTCCTATGAGACCACTCACTATCTGGCAATGCCGAATTCTCTCTCTTTCACAGTACGAGTAATGTCAGACACAAAATTACGTTAGACAACTGTAATCCTCTCTTACGAGCCAGGATATCTGACCTGAACTTTGAACACTGCCAACACTATACTGAATACATTCTTTTATGAAAGTACAGGTTGCCTGAAAATGAATAACACATAATTTAAAAGTATTTTCCCCTAGAAAGACATAAAAATAATACCGCGTTAAAAAAAACACGCAAAATACTGTACTGTATGTAATTTGATGTAATATCTTCAAAAATATTTAGAATTCAGTAAAAATATATAAAAATATGTCAAATTAAAATTGAAAGTACAGTTCCAAATAACTTAATTCGCCAACATTTCACTTTTCACATTTCTAATTGGCAGGATTAAGATATGTAATTACTTAAAAGTCCGGGCTCTGGCTATCACAAGTTCGGATTCAAGAAGTGGATGTGATATAGGTTAACCAGGGCCGCCCATTCCCATAATAATTTGGCGTAGGAGAGAATGGTCCAACCTGACCTAGAGATGGGAGACGATACATTTTCCCTTAATTTGTTAGGGAAAATTATCCGTTTTGTGAAATTTTCAATTACTTTTTCGCTACCTCGATGGTTATTTCATAATAGCTAACTTCATTATTTCAATACTTTTTTTATATTGAATAAAGCTCGTATGCACAGAAGATAAGGGTTACCTGTATATCAGGCGTGTACACTCTTTAGTCGCGCTATTGGAAATGCTCGCTCACCGATTGCTATTGTTGTGATATAGAAAATGTTAAGTTTAAAAAATAAAATAGTTAAATTTTATTATTATTATTATTTTTCGTAAAAACTTCCTACCTATTTTAACCCCCGCGCGCACATGCAATTTTGAATCGGCCAACTGTTAAGTTGCATCATTGAGAACCATTGAACCATTGTGAGCGCGCACACACGCAACTATCCAATTGACCGATTAAATAGTTTATGTTTTGCTACAAACTCAGTGCAACTCTAAAGTTGGCCAACTTTATAATAAATAACCTACAGGTTTTAACACGTCTGCACGCACTTGCAACGAAGAGTCGGCCAACTTCACTCTTCTTTCTCATTTGAGTCTACATTGAAGATAATTTTTATTTCAGTGAATAGTTTATTTTCATTTGAATCGATGAAAAGGAACACTGAATGCTCCCAGTTTTGAATCAAAAACAGTTTTTAGAACTATTCAATTTTTAATAGAAGCTAAGGATGTCTAATTTTACAAGAATTATTAATATGAAACAAGTTGTATCTAATAAATAAATTACATTATATAAAATGCAAGCATATATTTTCTTATTTCAACGTAACAGTTAGTCTCCTTTCTGGACTGATGCGATTTCTCCATTTGGTATTTTGATAGGTTATTGAATGTCATAAGAGGAACAAATTTCATCAAAACTGCTTATACTCATTCTAAAGTAGTTGAAAAATGTATATGGATAAGTCCGTAAATCATTACACAACATGTAGAATTTACCTTTAAGTACTCGTTGATTTAATAGTGGATGTACCCAATACTGTTTCTTCCATTTCAATTTTCTTTGACGGATTACCAGACCAATTCCATGTCAGGACTGGCGGGGAAAAGTTTAGTTGGACAACATTTGTGTTGCATGTGTGCGAACATCATAATCGACCAACTATTCAGTCGGCTGGTGCGCGCGGAGCTATAAATTGGTCGACTCAAAATTGCATGTGCGCGCGGGGCCTAAATAAAATGAATGCAATCGAGATATACTAAGTTTAAAAGTTAACACTTCAATTTAATTCCTCCCAAGGACGATAACACCGTATAATCGTTATCAAAAGAGCTACAATAAATCATTCTAGTCTTTTTGTCACACATATCGACTACAGCACTTGGTGGTTGGACGTGTCACTAACGTCAGGTCTGCTGTAGATCAGATTATGTTTAGTACTTATATATTATGATCAAAACCTTTGTAAATGCATCCGCATCCGCTGGAATTTAATTAATTATCTGACACTTTAACTGTAAAAATGTACGGAAAATGTTTATCTCTGCCGACTGTTTGTGTACACCAGCGCCAGCCAATGAAATGGTGTAGAACCATCTGAAATGTGGGCATCGCGCCAAGCCTCTAACTAACCGTTAACTTGGGTGCGTTTCCTGAGGCTCACTCACATCTTTCTCAGTCAAGCACACCAGTAGTTAGCATGACCATCTGTCACAGCTCAGGGATTGGTTGGATTTGATCACGTGACCACTCCCCTCGCTCTCTTGATTGGCTGTTGGTTTTCCCCTCCCACCCCTCCGCCGGAACATCATCCCCTAAACCCCCTTACCCTCTTCCTGACCCCATTTCCAGTGTTCCAAAATTGTTTATTCTTGTCTTATTTATTTTTTTAATGTCTGGTTAGGATTCGGATGGGCCGTTGGAGTTTTTTCTATTGGTGTGGGGTGTTTATTGTCATAGGATTGGGATGGGGCGTTGGAGTTTTTTATTTATTTATTGGCGTACAGTCCACGGCGCTGGGCACTCCTCCTTCAGCATTGCTAGGGAGCGCTGGGAGCATCTTCTCTACCCGGCCGCTTAGCGAAGAGTGTGAGAAATGGTTCCCGGCCGTAAGACCACTTTCACTTTTCCTTCACTCCCCACCCTCCTTACATCGCCATGGCACAGAAGGACCTAAGCTACACTGACTACTCCCTCTCGCAAGACTCTGTTGGACTGTCTTTCACTTAATCCCCTCCCCTCACTTTGTAATACCCCTCTCTCTGTGAGGTCGTCAGATTTCGCTACAACCGTAACTTGTTATAAATTTTGAAAAAGAGTGGCAAAGACCCTGTGTAAGAGTTATGAACCCCCAAGGCCGTTTGGTGCATAGGTCGTTTCCTTCTTAAGGTCGCTGGTAGCGTTGCCAGGTGTTCAGATTTCCAGGGGTACGTGGACACGTACAGATTTACCCATGATTGGGACACCAAATGTCCCGATTTTGGGTGATTCAGATTCAGACCCAAAAAATATAAACTCCGTGCGCGCATGGTTATGTTGCGTCGCATCATTCTACGCATTCAATATAAGTACCACACATACATAAGTGGAGGCAGAGGTATATCGCGAAAAGCGCGATGGATATATCACGCTGTCTCTTTCTATTCCGCTATTGCCACGCAGACTTTCTCTTATCTCTGCCACAGTTTAGTTCAGTCACAGAAAGAGTGAAATAAACACGTAAAGGCTTGTTCTTGTGCACAAAGTTATCAATAAATAGCCAGAAACTTACGACTTAAAGGTAAGTTTGTATACTATGTTATTTGTTTCAGCGGTTCCATTGTTTTAAATAATTACGTAAACATTATGTTAAATTATAATTTTCATTTAGCTTGTACCTTGGTATTTGAGGTTGCATTTTAGTTATATGGATGTGCTTCTTTTGAGATTGAATAGATTACGATGTTCTATCACGCTTTTATTTAACTTGCAATTTTCCTATTATATAATAAATAATACATACCTACATATGTAGGTATTGTCATTCGGGTTCAAAAGGACACCACATTGTGTCTATAGACACTTGGCCAAAGTTGTATAATGTGTATCAAATGAATAAAAAAGAACTATATTGTTTGAAATTAGCATTCACTTATTCTGATTTTGTTCTTAAATTATAGATTTTTTGTACGCCTTATTTAGACAACTTTGGACCAAAGTTGTTTGTAAACTTTGTAAATTGGGCTGAAATATAGTTTTTCTCTGTTCCTTCAGAATAAATTTTCGTGAAGGTTTTAATATAAAAGGTATAAGTATAAATTTCTTTTCACTTATAGTGGGTATGTAGTTATAAGATATTATTTCTCTTCTGTATTGAATCATCAGATGAAAATGATTTATTCATAATCCGATTCTAACACATTAAACAAGGCCTCTTCGAGTTATGTTACTTCAAATAAGAAAAAAAGACGAATGTGCTGTTTTCTGGAATTTGTGCCAAAAAAATTCAGCATATCTCATGGTGGCAAAAATGACATCGAAAAGCACCAAAATTGCAAAGAGCATCAGAAAAAAGAAAGACGTTCGCGTATGACAACGTGTTTAAGAGCATATTTAAATACTGATCAAATGAGCACCCAAGAAGAAAAAGTTATAGCTGCTGAAGTAACTAAAACTTACCATTCCGTCAAGCACAGTTTATCATTTAATTGTCTCGACTGTGAAGCTAAACTTGGTGGTATTTTGTATGGTGATTCAAAAGATGCTGAGAAACTAACACTCGGAAGAACAAAGGCCAATGCAATCACACATAATGTTTTAGCTCCAGCGTCTACTCAAGAGGCCATTGAAGTCATACAAAATGATACGTTTTATAGTATGGATACGGATGCTTCTAATCACGGTGCAACAAAAATATTTCCGTTGCTGGTAAGATTCTATAGTCCATCCACAAATTTAAAAGCATGCGTGCTTGATTTTTACGAAGACGCTAATGAAACTGCATTGGCCATCTATAATAATTTAGTAACACGACTTAAGAAGCGCAATATTGATACAAAATGTCTTAACAGTTTTTGTCATGACAATGCAAACGTGAATTTTGGCCACCACAATCCAGTTTTTCAGTTGCTGCAAAGATAATAAACAACATTAAACCAGCTGGATGTCCTGCACATATTTTGCACAATAGTGTAAAATCTGCTTGAGGCTTATGTATATTTGATTTGGAGAGCTTTATTGTGAATCTGCATAGTCATTTCTCATACTTTGCGAAAAGAGAACAAGCTTTAAAAGATTTTTTATGAAATTCATTAATCTGAATTTGATGCAATCTTACGACACGTAAAAACGCGATGTCTATCACTCCTTCCAGCTGTAGAACGTGCCTTGAAATCGTACCATATATTAAAGTATTACTTTATAACTATGGGCGAAGACGAGTGTCCATCTGCACTCTGGAACTTCTTTAATAGTAGCGAAACAAAACCTTACCTTGCTTTTTATCAACACGCATTAAAATCCTTCGTGATGCTGTAATTAACCTAGAAAATGAATCATTGCTTTGTTTTGAAGGTTATGAAATAATGGTCAAGCTTACTAACAAATTGAAGCAAAGAATAGACGATGAATTTTTGGGCTTCATGTGCTGCAATTTTATTAAAAAGTTGCCCTTTGAAACTTCCTCAATGATAAAAACAGCCTGTTTTGATTGGTACAAAAATGTTCTGAAATATATAGACACGGTACAATCTCGATGAAAACAAACTGAATTTATTCAAGCCACTATTTCTACAAGACGATAGTTGAACCTACGCATCTATAGTCAATATAATCGAAAAACTTAATATTGGCATGTTTTTTGAAATGAATGTGCTTTATGAGGAAATTTCTAACGTCAAAGAAATAGTGAAGGCAGCTGTGAAGAACAAAGACTTAACACCCGTACAGAAATGGCACAATTAATTTGAAAATCAAGATCTTCCCAATCTGCAAAAAAATATTTGTTTTTATGGCGTCCATACCGGTTTCATATGTTGCAACAGAAAGGATATTTTCTCAAGCAATATTGTTTGGTCCGACAGACGAAACAGATTATCTCTCGAGCATGTAAAAGCAAAAATACAAATAAAGATTAACTTCAAATTGTCATGTAGTGAATTTTATAATCACGCAATTAAAAATAAAGCACTTTAAAAAGTAGTGAAATCTAACAAAAAATATATTTTTATATTTTATAGTAAAACTAAATAATTAGTTTTAATTTTGTTGTTGATTATTTAGATTTTCAGTGATATGATGTGATCTCTTGCAACCTAATAATAAAAATTATGATTATAAAAAGGTTGATTTTAAAAACTTAGTTTTTTTAGCTGTCCCGAATTGTAAACCAATATCCCGATTTTGTTTACCCTCCGTTCCGAAATTTAGCATACCGGACCTGGCAACACTAGTTGCTGGTTCAGATGTGCTTTCCCTCCAGTCCCAAGTCCGCTTGGCGCATTGGTCGTGTCCTTTTAAAGGCCACAGGTTCAGATATGCTTTCTAAACGCCCACTCTGGGACCAAGGATTCGATTTCCCTCCCGCCAGGAGCCTGACATTTAGACGCCGTCCACACCGGGATTCGAACCTCGATATCTTCAGCACAGCTAATGTTTGTTAGAACGGCCGTACTTCCTTCACCCCCATCATTTTGCTGGTCGACCAGATTTTTCTAGATCAGGAAGAATGGGTACCCGCATTTGCTTCAAACTTCGATCACTCTGTCACCGGCCGTCAGATGACGCCTTAGACCATGTAAACATTGATGCAAGTATATAAAACTTATTATAAAATGCACATGAGCTCATTGACCCTTGCAATCCTCCACCGGCTATGGGTTTTCTCGATGACTTCATCGCACTGTCTCAACCCTGATTACTCATACCTGGTGACTCATACCTGGTGCCAGTTTGGCGACTCTATAAGACAAGTAGACAGGAATAGATCACGACCTTTAATGATGTCGCAACCCTCCCCCCGGCAATGGGTTTTCCCGGTGTCGCCATCGCAATGTCGTAACCCCTCCCCCCACTCTCCTATGTGGTAATGGGTTTTTTACCGGTGATGTCACAACTAGAGAGCTTTGACAGAGCTCTAACTATGCACAATCAGGGGCCTCGGAAGCCTTACGGTGTTTTATAATCCTCAGAGGCCGCTATACCCCACCGAAAAAGTCTACTAAAATGTGTTGTTTGGTATCGTCCGTTTGACATGCGGGGATNATACCCCACCGAAAAAGTCTACTAAAATGTGTTGTTTGGTATCGTCCGTTTGACATGCGGGGATGTAGGTATCCGTCATGGATCGGAGTAGTAAGGTAGAAATGTTCCAGCTTTTACGTGGAGTTGGGGATATTAGAAAACCACTCTAGTTCACCCAAACGAGATTCAAACTCACAACCTCTCACGTCATAACTAGATGAGTTAAACGCACCCTTTTCGTGTCAAACGTCTATGTATTAATTGTAATGGTACGGTAGGAATGGTTACAAAATGTTCCGGTGGGAGAAATACTAAAAGTTTACCAGGCGAGGATTTGATTTCCCCTGCCAGAATTAAATGAGGCTGACATTTAGACGGCGTGCCGAAAAGGATTCAAACTTCGATTACTTTAGCACCACTAATGTTTGTTGGAACGGTCTTACTTCCTTCCGAGTGCACCCTGCATTTGCGAAGGAGTTTTGTAGTCGACTAGATTTTCCGTCCAGATAGAATGTGTACCAGCATTTGGTTCGGGAAAGCCCTACAAACAGTTTCATTGTTTAGGTAGCTTTTATAAATTAACTAAGTTTGGCTTAAAGTAAGGTGGCAAGTACACATACAAACACACAGAGTCAGACAAACGTTCATTTTTATTTATAAATTGTGACGGTAGATTGCTACCCAAGGATAAAGTGAAAAAAGATTTAGTTATTTAAGAAATAACCGTTTTATTCCTTGAGCCACTTATAACAACAGAAAAAAGTTTTATTTTAATATTATGTAATGTTCTCATTTATATTTTTTCGAAATAATATATAACTCTTAAATTAATTCATAAGTAATATTGAATTGAGAACTTGAATTTAATGTCCACAACAATATTTTGATGAAATAATATATAACTACATAAATTCATAAGTAATAACAGGGTGGAGGAAGATATAAAATGTACTTGCACTTGTGTGAAGGCCAAGCGGGTAACCAGAAGCGATACGGTCGACCTGGATTAAATCCCCCTACCTCCCTGTTAATAGCCACGAAGTTTAGCTTATCGGTATTTAGAACCGCGTCTTACTACCCGTCCGGGGCACAACCCGCGGAGTATGACCCCCTCCCGTCACCATTTATCTAGCTAACACGTGGTACCCGGTGATGCTCTTATTCCTTTGTAGAGTTGGTTGTATATTAAATAATTATTTTCCGGACTGCACTCATTAACGAACACATATAAGAGTTTAATTTTGAATAGCAAAAATGACAGTACGCTATAATATTCTTCATTATTAACACGTTTTTTAAAATTTCAACTCTAACGAACCAAGCTGGAAACTAATATTGAGCAAGCGCTGGTGGGGCCGTCCTCCCGACAAAGCCAACCAACATTTGTTTTATTTCATAACTACTGTCAGCATGTACGTGTGTAGACGATTAAGTACTAATTACGCTAACGGATTGATAATTGGGAAGTTTGAATTTAGAGGAAGTGAGCCAGCATTTGCGTAGAGGGAGAGCGGAAAACACCCCTAGTTTACCCGACCGAGATTTGAACCTCTAACTCCCTCGTCCTCGACCGTCTGTCTCTACACGAAACAAGCGCATCAGTCAACTACGCCACCGATGTAAATTATTTAAGAAACAACCTTTTTATTAAATACAATTTTAAATATTATTTAATGCTTGAAACTATATTTTGTTGACATAATAAATAACATTTACACTAAATATTATTTAATGCTTGAAACTATATTTTGTTGACATAATAAATAACATTTACACTAAATAAATTATCCACTTAAATAACAAAGAAATTTAATGTCCGAAATTATATTTTGATGCAATAATATATAACTTTTACAAAAATTCATAAGTAATATTAAATATCATTTAATGCTCGAAACTATATTTTGTTGACATAATAAATAGCATTTACACAGAACAGATAAGCCACTAAAACATCAAAGAAATTTAATTTTCACGATTATATTTTGATGAAATAATCGATTACTTTTACAAAAATTCATAAGTAATATTAAATACCATTTAATGTTGACATAATAAATAGCATTTACACAAAACAAATAAGCCACTTAAATAACAAAGAAATTTAATGTTCAAGATTATATTTTAATGAAATAATATATAACTTTTACAAAAATTCAAAAGTAATATTAAATAAAATTTTAAATATAATTTAATGTATGAAACTATATTTTGTTGAAATAATAAATAACATTCACACATAACAAATTAGTCACTTAAACTGCAAGCCAAAATTAGAGGAAGTGCACCCATATTTTGCAAAGAGGGAGAATGGAAAGCTTATAAGAAAAGCTCCCTAAATACGCTCGACGCCGGTGAAGGAAACTATAATATTTATTTTTTAATTGAATATGCCAAGGATTTTTTTTAGCTTAACCTGGATATTTATTAAAACTTATAATGTACAAGATGGCGGAAAGTGAGTAGAACGTGTTTGTAGCGGCTCCGGCAAAAATATCACAACTGCATTCATTATTAGTCATAATTACCTATCGTAGTTA
>CABEEJ010008837.1:0-12879 GCA_901482245.1 Timema douglasi
AAAAAGTCAAACGAAAAAGTGTGCCTGTGAGAAGGCAAAATAATTGTAACAGCAGCTTACCGTGGGGAAATAAAACAAATTGTTATGTGCAAAGTGTGAATTGACAATGGTAAATGTAACATTACACTTGTAAATGCGTATATTTCTTCTGTAAAAAGAGGTAACTATTAAATTTGTATATGTATTATTATTTTTCAATAACCATTATTTATTCATAAGAGATTGTTACTTTTTAAAAAAAATCATTTTTACTATACATCACTTGAACTTAAGATGTTAAACAAACCTTGAAATCGTACGGAACTTATTAAGTTAATTTATGATCATGCTGAAAGATAAAAATATTATATTCTGTATACCAGCGGTTCCCAAACTTTTGGAATGGCGTACTACCCCAAAAATTTCCGTAATATGGAATAGGTACCACCGTTAGCATATTAATTACAAGACTGTGTGTCTGCACCGTCTGTCTGAGCTTTACTCAATGTTGCCACTCTACCATCACCGAGTGAATCTATTTTAATTATTGTTAGATTGGGTCATAATATATTTATTTGATTTTATAAGGCCATTTTTTACGACTTTAATTTGTTTGTTTGGTTTGGCTTCTCACGGCATACCATCAGGAATAATTGTACGTCCCACAGTTTGGGAACCAAAAGTGCATTTCCTCGATAGCCTAAACTGTATAGGCTCATTGCAATAAGCCTAAAAGTTATCAGGCTGATAAGAACATATTTTATTATTTTCCAATTAGTCTGGCTCATTGTAAATTGAGGGCGCCTTTTTCAATAGGCTGGATTTTCCCATTCACCTATGACACCCACCCACACACACACACACACACACACACATATATATATATATATATATATACACACACACACACATTTATAATTCTGAAACTATTGGTCCAATAAAAATATATTTCAAATAATTATTTTTATATTTAATGTGCCTTCATTTTTGAAATTATAAGTTATTTCGTATATCAAAGAGGTGAGGAGATAGGATAACAATTGGAAAGATCCTTAAGTGTAAGTTACCCTCAAAGTTAATTTCATGAGGAAACGAGAACATCGATTTGGTTTAGTATTAAACAATACATAGATACAAATTTTAATCGAATCGAGTTGGATATAATATATTTTTTCTCTTTCCACCCGGGTCATGAAATGTCAACATCTATCAAAAGCTCGAGTTTGATTTTTGTTTTGACAATGACTATTTTTTCTCAATCAGAGAGGAGTGAGACGATAAAAAGTAATACTATTTATTATCTAGTTGGTCGTTGCAGTGATGGCTGCAGATTATTGCACAAAAATTTATTTTAAACTCCTTATTGTGAAAGGATCTATATAATAAGCCCTCACGCACTTTTTAGTTAAAAGTTTACTCGTCAAAGGCTATCGACTTTTCTTATATATTTAGTTTTCGGTGTGTAATTTGAATAAAAACGTACATTTTCCCCCTTCACGCCTCGATGGGAACTTTAAAATGAATCCTCTCTCAGATCTCTATCTATTAGTTACACGAACCACTCAAGTAACCATTGAGCTGATATTATTTTTAAACAAAGACACATTTTATTTACCAATATACAGCTATACACAAATCATGGTTTCCATGGTGATGTAAACAAAGAATTATTGTACAGATGAACACACAGAAGGACAAAAATGGAAAATTTTCTAGGGAAATCCGGTTTTAGTTTTAGGCCACTATATATCTCAAATAGTTTAGGAGATATTATAAAAAAAAATTCACCCATCAGACCGGAACCTTTAAAATCATTTTGCCGTAATATTGAGATAAGCCATTTTGTTTGGAATATTTAGAAATGTTTTGAAATGAAATTTAATCAAAATCGTTAGAGCCAATTTTGAGAAAATCAACTTTTTCTCTTTTAGCCCATCAGTAAATTACCCTTAATTTTAGGGTTAGATATCCAATTCCAAAAACCCCTCGGGGAAACCCTATGTAAACCCTATATACTAAGTTTTAGCCCGATCGGTAAAATAGTTTAGGCTCTAGTTGGAGGTACAGACAGACGGGCAGATGGAAATTCATAAACCACTTTTTTGGACTCGGGGGGTCATGAAAAGTCAAGATTCATCAAAATACTGAGTTCGATTTGTTTAACGATCACAATACTTTCTCTACCTGTAAGATAGAGAGAAATTAAAATGGAAAATTTGCAAGGAAAGTTGGTTTTAGTTATAGACCACTATTTTTACCGGCATCCTGATTTCCTAATATTTAAAATGAGTGTTCGTTTGTCAAAATCTGTTCATTCATTTCCTTGTAATTTCTATTATTGGAAAGGGGCTTATCAAATTATATATAAGATATATGATAGAGATAGTGATAAAATGTGATAGTGAAAATGAGAAAATGTGTTTGAAATCGTGATTGTATAAGTGTGTTAAATGAAAATGTGAGTGTAGGAAAGTGATTAGTATGAATGTGAAAATGAGGGTGTGAGTGTGAGGTGTTTGAAAGTGAGCACAAGAGACTGAGAATGAGCAATCGAGAAAGATTGAGTGAGTGTAAGTGAGGGATAGTGAGAGTATGTGTATGTGTTAGAGAGAAAAATACTGGGAGAAGAGGGTAAGGGGTGTGTGTGTGTTTGTGTGTGTGTGTGCTAGAAAGATAGGGGAAAGAAATCGTGTAAAATTTTTAGATATATATTGTGTGAAAGAGAGAGAAAATGTGAGGGTGTGTGAGGTAAAGTTGAAGAGATAAAGTTAGTATGGAGAGATTAGTTCAGAGAGAGAAAATTAGATTGTGAGAGAGTTATAGCGAGAGTTTAAGATAGAGAGTGTGTTTGAGAGAAACAGAGAGCGTTTGTGAGAGAGCGATTAAGTTATAGAACGTTTTAGAGAAATAGCGTTTGAGAAAGAGAGAGAGCTGTTGAGAGAAACAGAGTGTTGGAGAGAGAGCTTAAGAGAGAGAATATATTGAAGATAATGAGAGATAAATTGTGTGAGTGTAGAGAGTGAGAGAGATAGGGACAAAGTGTGTGAGAGAGCACGAGAAAAGACTATATTAAAGAGAGTGTTTTGTAGTGTGTGTGTGTGTGTGTGTGTGTGTGTGTGTGTGTGTGTGTGTGGGTGTGTGAGAGAGAGAGAGTGTGTGTGAATAAGAGAGATAGAGAGGGTGTGAGAGCATGAGTGTCTGATAGAGAGAGAGAATGTGAAAATATAGATGTGGTACACAAAACATTACTAATTTTAAATATACTCTTAAAATTAAGCGATAAAATTAAAACCTAGCTTAACTTATGTATTTGTATTGTGTTACTATTTGCTAAAATGAACATCAAAACCCATTATTTGATTGAACTGAACATAAAATCCAATTGTTTGAATAAAAATGAACACTAAAACTCATACTCAGATAGTTAAAATGGATATTTTTCTAAACATTATTCAAGATAATTTTATTGTTTTGGGGCTTACAATACATGCCAAAACATGTGTAAAAATAATTTTATCATGCGTGAAACA
Source organism: Timema douglasi (assembly GCA_901482245.1). NCBI lineage: Eukaryota > Metazoa > Arthropoda > Insecta > Phasmatodea > Timematidae > Timema > Timema douglasi. The sequence goes on from CABEEJ010008837.1 coordinate 3,510, forward strand.
AAACGTAGACAATATTTTCAAGAACTTGACAACTTAATATTTTAATCTTCAAATTATACTCAGTATTATTGATTTAAATTCCAATTAACGTTAACATTCGAATAAAAAAATGTTTCCCCAGTTTAGGAATCTCAATTTAGATGTGTTATCATACAAAGAGAAAATTGTGAGGTGTTCGGACCAACAATTAATGAAGATTGAGTTATTAATTTTTAGCCAAGATGATATAGCTTACTTAGATATATACAGTCATGTAGCAAATAACGGTTTCCATGAAGACTAAACAAAGAATGAAAAATTGAAAATTCGCTGTGAAAATCGCGTTTTCGTGGAAAACTACTATTTTTCTCGACATCCTGGACTCTTGACCGTTGAAATGAGTGGTAGTTTGTAAAAATCTGTTAAGTCATTTCCTCATCATTTCTATTACCGGAAACGAGTTTATCAAATTATATATAAGAACAAAGATATATTAACCCACAAATTTCATCTCATGGCCAATATGACTAAAAAGTAATCTATCTTTATTTATTTAACATAATCCATAATTGTGCATACTTATTAACGTAATTCAAATAGAGGCGTTCATCTCACGCTGTATTATTTGTTCAAGGTCATTCTTAAAAATATTTTCTAAATTTTTTTGCTAAATATTAATTTTAATAAGTGGTTTACAGCGTATTGATAAAACATTTATGTGGTCCGCAGCTAAATTAAAGTTGGTGACTTCTGCTTTACAAATTATATCCAAGAAACCATTTAAAATTAATAAAAAATCTCAAACGGCAGCATAAAGCTACCATGGATCAATGATGGGGTGTGTTTTTGATTGTTATTGAATGGCCGACGATTTTACACATCTATTACCGAACAACCCTTAAAATATGAGTGATAAGTTACCCTAAAATGGATTTTTAGCCCTAGATAGCACAGGGGTAAGATAATGACGTGCTAAGTGTAAGGTTCAGGATTTAGTTCCAGATTAAACAAGAATATTTTTTTTAAAGTTAATTATTTAATTTAAATAATATAATATAAGTTTGAAGTCATTTCACCAACTTATTAGCGGTTTGGGCTTTCCGAATTTCTCCAAGCGTTTCGTTGCCTTGGAATGATTATTCCTTCTCCCTTTGACATATCTTCTGCTATCTTTAGAATTTTGTGGGGCCATTTTCTAAAATAATAAAAATTGTTTTTCCACAATTAATACACTTCACACATCTCTAAAGACATTAAATGCAATTACACTCAGCCACACTGAAAAAATCCTTTCATCAATAGTAGCACTTGCTACACTGACTTGAAAATGGTGTAGAGCCTGGTAATAATCCCTAAAGAGAGATGGTGATGGGTCAGAGCTGTACAAACCACGGGAGACATATTTATGGTTTCAAGGACAGACAGCTAGTGACTTGGAGTGAGAAGGTATGAGTTGTCTGCTCTGCTCTAACCGGGTCGTTCTGTTTCGGGTATTGCGGGGTGGTATCAGATATATTTTCAAAATCTGGGGGCAAAATATGTAGCACCTCAGCTTGTATCAATTTTCATGAGTTTCAGATTGAATATTAATGTGACTAGAGTACCATTTTAAAGTTAAAAGAAGTCGGCATTAATTTATTTATTTACTCCATTTATTACACACGTTTAAGTATACAAAATAAATAATTGAATTTTGCATTTATTTGGCAATTTTTCACGCTTTTAATTGAAGGTTAATTGAAATAATATTTATTTCAATTAATAAGCCTCCTCCAATTCTTCTAATATTCCGAATATGAAATCATTGCCTCATTTAGTTTTTCTAAAAATTGTTGCATTAGATGCCAAAATTTCAAACTTTTAGTAAACACTGTGCTTAAAATATACATTTAATCTATATATAATACACTGATTTAAGTTTGGTTTAAGAAGACCTACTAATATATATATATATATATAATTATTATATTATTAATGTTGGGTCCTACACCCTTAACGTAGTTGTTCCAAGTACCCGGGTCCTCCTAATTAGAGGGCCCCCGCCAGTGTTGAGTCCTTACTCAACCTGAGTCTTCTCAGGGCATTCAGCTCCTGGCCACGGTACACCTAGCCTCTCTTTAGACCAATGGAATATCTAACGTGATGTTGGTTGCGGTGTTTCAGGAGCATATCCGTCAATCCCGAGAGGGGCAACTGGATGAGGTGGGCAAGACGGTCATGGCGTCTTCCCCGCGGCCAGCCTCCACCGCGCGCAGTCGCAGCAACAGTAGCAGTGGGGGCGGTTCGGTACTCTCTCCTCATCACCTCCTGAGGGCCGTGCGCTCAGCCGTATCCGGGGGCAGAGAAGACGAGGAGCGGGCGACCCGAGGACACACGGCCGCCCCAGACGAGTGCTACGTCCCCAGCGCCGGGGACCTACTCCCCATCCTCATCGGCGCCACCACAACCCGGGTCCACGCCACCGAAACGAGGCCCGTCCCAGCGAACGGTGACGCCATCTTCCTGAGGAACGGTGAATCCCAGCACCCTTCCTTCCCCCACCTTCCCAATCCCCCAGAGTTCGAGGATGAGTGCGACGACCTGGAGATGTTGGCGTTCCCGCCTCCAGAGATGCGCGACAACGAGTGTCAGACCAGGGAGAGCCTGTTCATGAACACTAACTCGGACAGAAGCATGACGCCGCCCCCTCCACCACCTCCGATAACGTCCCGTTTCACCGGCAGCAACACCAGCAGCAGTGGGAGGTTCCCCGCCCTCAGGCCAGCACCAACCCACCCCCAGAGTTCCTCCAACACAAGTGCATTCTCCACATTTGGCTACACGAAAGACAATAGGAGGGTCGATGACCGGAGCGGGAGCTCGAATATCAAAGAGAACGTTAAAGACTACTCGACGCTCCCGACGCACCACCATCACCACCATCATCACCATGGCACCGCCCCCATGTCAGAGTCGCAGAGGTTCCGAGCTGAGGCAGTAATCGAGATGGAGCAAGCGTCCAAGAACGGGGAGGACGCTGAGGGCGGCTCTGTCAACAAGTCTTTCAGCATCGACTCGAGCAAGTCCGCTCCGGACGTGATAGTCACCCACTGACGACGGTGACCCGTCGGGTGGGAGCCGTACCGCAGACGGCACCCCCGACAGCACCTACACCTCGCAGGAAAGCTCAAAGAAGATCAAGGTCACGATAGAGAGGACAGCGTCGAAGGAACGCGTCAGGATTCTAGCACGCAGTATGAAATCAATGACACGTTAGTCACATGACGAAGCCTATGAAGTAGAAACCTTTCGACGGTTTCTATATTAACGAATCTGTTTGAAACGTGTTCGCGGCGTGTATGAGAGAGTATTACATATAATTATATTCTTTATCGAGTTCACAAACCCCTTCACTGTCTATCATTTTCTAAATATCATTTACTTACATTTTGACAATGTTTACAAACATTTACAGAACTTGTAGTGTTTTAACTGGTGCTTCCATCTGTCGAAGGATCAAAAAACATTATTTGATCAAAAACAAAAATCTAAAAAATATGTTATTGACAATCTTGGGTGTCATTGTAAACAAAAGAATGGTTTGAGTGTGTAGCAATTCCTCTAATACACTGTTTTCCTCAAGTATTGTGTTTGATATAAGAAGGCCTAAATTGTGGTGTAAGGTTTAATCAACAAAAACTTTTATTCTAGAAAAAACATCAAACTACTTTAGTAACTTGGGCTTGTTTAAATGACGAACAGGAAATTGTCAAGTGAACATCAGGTGTTAGACTGTTTTTTCCAAGGTGCTATATATAATATATATCAGTAACTCAACTATTCACATAAGACTCAATATTTATATTTACAGGAGACTTTGGTTTGGGGGCGTGGGGTTGGGGGGGTGGAAGAGGAATGAGAGAAAGGTAAAATGTAAAATTACTGATAATTTTATTGTAAGTTTTATTGTCCCGATTAAGTTGTTATTCTAAGGGAACAATTTATCTAGTATTACGATCTAATGCTAACACTATTTATTAGTGGAAAGCCACTCAACCCTACGTAACAGGACAAGGAGGGTCAATTTCAATTTAAAATCCCAAAGCAAGCAGTTGTGGCTCAACCTCGCCCCCACGGTCAGGTGTAATAACCGCTCACCAATTCCAACCATTCATAGGCAATGGTATTGACGTCACTATCCCATAAATCAATGTTTCTCAAACTGTGGCTTACGTACCCCTTGGAGTACGCGAAGGATTTCAGAGGGTAGATTGACGTAAATTAATTGTTTGTTAATAGCAACCCTGATAAACAAATTAACGTAGATTTGCAAGCGATGCCATGAACCTTTATAATCCTCTCTCTTTGAGCCATTTATTTTTTTCAGATTGACACCACAGCTTTATTTAAATTTAGGGCCATCGCTTATATATTTAAAAAAATAGAATGGGGTACAGATGTCTAGGCCATGGCCTCAATTGGGTACTTGACTGTCAAAAGAGTGGAAAACAGTGCTGTGAAGGGTGTCCATGTTCAAGCTTCTTTATTTTCCAATGCGCTACAATTTAATCATTATTATTGTTATTTATGACATCACTCTTCTCTTGGATGCCGTCAACAACTCCTTGATTATGTTAGCACAAATATATTTTAAAAACACTTGTTATCTCAAAGTAGTGATGTTCTGTTTAAAACTGACCATTTGACCTTTGGTCTGAATGTATATTTGAATAATATATCTGTCCGGATGTTTGTTACGCAATAACTTGCAAATGCCTCTACCAATTTTATCAAAATTTGTCAGGTATATTCTTTGGGCCTAGACCAGGTGTTGGCAACCTTATTTGGACAAAGATCCACATTTTTACATTATAGAAAATTTGTGACACTCAAAGAACAACTCATACATTTTACTTATATGATTGATAAGTGTTGTTAAAACATGCATTTGTCATATAATAAATCACACGTATTTAAGCTTAATCATACACAAACAGCTTTCATTAGAATGTTTATACTAGATAGGTAGGTACGTACTTGATTTTAGTTTTTGTGACACAACCAAACAAATTAATGTGAAATCTGACCCTGCATTTCGTTACATAATTGAGTGATACATAAGTAATTTTTAGTTTTAGGCATGATTCAAGTCTCTCGTCGTGAAGGCTGCTCCTGTTGATTAAGTTGACATCGTTGAGTGTTTGCTCGTAATAAATGTTGATCCAAAGATAGTGAAAATTCTCAGTGAGTATATTTTTAACAGGCAATACGACTTTGGCAGGCGGTTCCAAGTGTCGAATATCACTTGATCCCACCGTTGTCATATTGACAGCTCAGACCATTTATACTAGGCAGATAACAGGCTTTCTCGTCTTTCAACACTTTCCAGAGCTGCATCGAGAATATTAAATTAGTTACTCTACAACTCTTTTGATTTGATATCCAATAACCAGAGCTCAAAATCAGCTTGGTGTGTACAATGCTAGTAAATGCTAAAAAATGAAAATTATATATTTTTGATTCCAATGGCTTTATTAAAAAATGACAGAGTAGCTTTATAGTCTCTGAACTCCTCAAATCGTTTTTTGAATGAGTCACCCATTTGTTTGACAGCATTTGCAAAAAAACTCGTAATCAATGGCGAAATGCCATTCAGTTACGTGAAATGAGTGAAGTTTTTCCTTTGCAAGTTTTTGTATAACAAGAGAAATAACTTTTTCCTAAAAGAGAAAATGCTGTTTTCTTGCCCTTGCAGCTTCACGTTGGGCTTGTTCCCGTGTGCGTGTATCTACCATAAAATCAAATCTCTGAAGCCAAAGATCATCAGACAATTCGGGATAATACAGGCCTTCATCGCTTAGAAACGTTTTTATCTCAGTAAAGCAGGACGAAAGTTGATCAAGCTCCTCACCTATTGAAAACTAACGCCCTTTATTATGCAGAACAAGGTCAGAATATTTGCAATCTACTTCACGAAAAAATTCTTGGAACTACCGATGGTTAAGTCCTTTAGTCACTGTATTGTTGTTGGCGGAATAGATAGAACCAGTTACGCGGATTTTTTATGTTTACCAAAATGTGTATTTTTGTTTAAAAACTAACATTTAATGAACCTTGTTGAGGAGAACCGCAAAATTGGGTCAAAGAGCCGCATGTGGCCCACGAGCCGCAGGTTGCCGGGCCCTGACCTAGGCCGAGCAACGTATGGATATGGTTCTACGATCTTGTGATCTGTTTCAATATGTCTGGCCCTAAAATTGTATTTTGTTTAATAGCTCATCTCAAGTGATTTGAATTTATATTTTCAGGCAATCGATCGAGTAGGCTTACCTTGAGCATATTTTTGAAATATATCGGCATAAATTGCAAGAATGACGTCTTAAACTACATAAACAGCTGTTATTGTCTATGAATATAGTATACAATTGTATTTATTATTAATTTAATTTCTGTCTAGCTTGATAATCAAATGTAGTAACGATAAGAATATGATTCAATTATTAACATGCTGTACTTAGGATTTTTTGAATGGAGAGAGCCAAGTCTACTGATCACAGCGCTAATATACTTATATATCATTTGACAAGCCCATTTACAATAAATGAAACTACTAGAAAAGTCTGAACCAATTTTTACAAACGAGCGCTCATTTTAAAGGCTATGCCGGAAAAATGAATAATATTCCAAAGAAAATCTGATTTTCCTAGAGAGTTTACACCTTCCGGCTGTGTGCACAGTGGCTAATCTTTACAATCATTATTTGTTTACACAACAACGGAAAACATTATTTACGTATGCTGTACATCTAGATTCTAGAGTTGTAAAAGACGGTAACATTATATAATATTCGTCTTTGGTTAAAAATAATACCAACGCAATTATTACTTAGGTAATCTTTGCAACAAATAGGGGGAAAAAATACGGGAAATATTTGTATATTTCAAACTAAAATATTGTATTAAGTTAAATATGTCATTTTGTTATCATTTTCATTTTTTCTTCTTATTATTATTTATCTTTAAATATTCGCCTCAGGTCACAAAATGACCGAATTATTAGCCAGTTATAACACATATTTTACTAATATTATTTTATTGATGGAATTAATTCCATAGATTGAAAAAGTGTTTTTTTAATAATATTTTGCTATCGCATTTTTTTAAAGCTAGGAGTTATAATAGTGAGTTATTTTTGCCGAGGCATTATGATGAGAGGAAGGGATAGCTCTGGGCCCATGAAGGAATTTCCAGACAAGGCCACTTTATATTAATGTAAAATTAAATATCCACCTTTAATACCAGTGGTTAAATATCCACCTTTAATACCAGTAGTTAAATATCCACGTTTAATACCAGCAGTTAAATATTTCGTTTTAATTTAGTGTTATTTTTTCTTTAATTCCTCGTTTTGAAAATCAAACCCTATTTATGTGATCTTATTTTGGAAAATTCGCTGCCAAAACGTAGTACAGGAAATTAGGAACTTCCTAGTTGGTATTTAATATTAACCTTGCGAGATCATTTGACAAATATTTTGAAATTGTATCCAATTATAAACAATACAAATGCGTCGGGAACTCGCAAAAAAAAATCCTCTAGTTACTTCTGTCCAAACAGGGTAGTGCTGGATGAATTAATCCTAGTTATACAATTAAAATTTTAAGTTAAAGATAATATTTCTACTTTGACAATAATAATTAACCTACACAATATTTTTACAATACAAAATGTCAATGTCCAGCCAATTGAAAGTGAGAATTGATAATTACAAAGATGGCATCAATGGGTGTATTTTATACTAAGCTAAATAATATACTCTCATAGTTCAATTACGTACATAACATGATAAAATTGCTGGCTACTTATTTTTTACAAGCTCCAGTTAAGCAGTTAAACATTTATTCCTGATTTACCAAGCAAAATCCCTGAACTTAAGGTTTAACCACTTGCAATTAGTAGTCAAACAAAGCCTTAGGATGTCGAGATGAAAGTCGGAATTGTGTATGATCATATTTCCTTCAATACTAGGATTTATTAAAGTTACACACTCAAATAAGATCTTCATATATAAAGTTGAAAGTTTTTTAACTGTGTAACTTACAATACTCGCCTAATATCACATGTAACACACTTTACTCGCCTAATATTACATTTAGCTTACTTTCATACAACTTTCAGAAAACATTCTAAACAAGTTAAAAGTAAGGAGTGGATATAAACTAAAAGTTAAGACTTAGAAATATTGTTCAAAAAATATATAAAGAGAGTTGATTAATGAATTAGTTAAGATAGTTGATATAATCAATTGAAATTGTAAATCGAAATGTATAATTAGGTTTGATTATGGTACAAACAAATTGTCAAATTATGAACATTTAACATAAAATAAATAATTCATCATCAATTTAGTTATATATAAAGTGAGGATATGTATAAAATACATGAAAACACGTTAAAAGGCTGTCGTAAAACTTACAGATAACAAAGTATGGTGGACAAAACCATGTTTAAGTTCAAGTAAGTTGAAAAATCAATTAATAAAATTTAAGTTAAGAGGCTAACATCTGCAAAATATGTTATAACGTAATAATTGAGAATTGTCATACAACTTAAGAATATACCATTTATAATTAAACCATTTTTAAGTTTGAATCAATGTTGGCAAGTATAAAACTTAATTTATAGGTTAACAAATGTGAAACCAGTTTAAGTGAAGTAGAGAATGTAGTATAATATTTTAAGCCTTACCTATTTCCTTGTACCATTACTCCTTGTGCATTTCCAGCATTTTATATTCTTAACTTATGCTAGGGGATATTTATTCTCTTGACCACTCTTAGAGAACTATTAATTTATGACTAGGAAACATCTAATTCACAGCACGAAATAAATGTGATAGTTTATTTTAGTGCCAGGTTTAACATCGGGGCTATTAGTGACTTATTATCTTGGTTATGGATGAGGAGGATGGATTTTAAAGGAAATAAATTGTTATAAGGGTGAGAAAAGGACGATATCATACGATTAAATTCACCCTTTGAGTAATCAGTTAGGACTCGAACCCTAACTTCATCATCAATAGAAACTAGGTCCATTGAAAATACAATGGTTTGGACTACCTTGACAGTGTCACGGGTAATTAATCAGCTTGGAATATAAATAATTGAATTTACTCTTATTTTATAGCTTAACGTGCGGTACACATTATTTTATAAAAATACAAAGTCCTTATTACAGTATGAGCGTGTGTGTGAGGGTAACAATTGAGTCAAATATATTTAACCTATATCACCAGATAGTGGTACAAAATGTCCTGAGAAACATATATTTACCTCACATAACCGGCAGGTACAGGGTCCTTGAGTATGTCCTTAAAACATATATTTACCTCACATAACCGGCAGGTACAGGGT